>JAVHYY010000314.1:0-37664 GCA_035221665.1 Okamejei kenojei | reverse complement strand
GTGAAGTTGCCATCAGTTGAAGAAATGGTTTTGACATTTGAATGGGTTGAAGTGGAGAGGGACAGGCAGAGGTGTTTCTCTTCCCTTAGCAGCTGGTGGGATGTGGGGAAAAGCTCAAAAATCGTCTCTTTTGTAAGGAATATACGTGGGGGTTCAACCGGAACGGCGGGATCAGCGAGATTTGTGAGGCTTGAAGGTGTCCACTTCGAGGATGCTTGGCCAGCAAACGTGGCATGAGGTTGGAGATGAAAGTGAAAAACACCCAACTGGGGGCATGGTCAGTGCTAGCTTGGGAGTTCTTTCTTTTGTGGGGAGTGGGTGTTGGTCATAAACAGCTGGTGGCCGTCCAAGTCATGTATGGCTGGCTAATCTTGTCCCGCCATCTATTCTTTACAATTGCTTTACTGAAGAAGATTACTTTTCTGGGAATAGGATGCACTGGGTCTTCCGCGGCAGTCTGGATGTCTCCCATTTGGAGGAGGGGCGGCCTGTGCTTGGTATGCATGCTTACCAGGTGGCGGGCTCTCCGTCTCAGGGATCTGATGGAGATACATGTACGTAGAGATCGCCCAGATGGCACGCTCTGGCCACGTATATTTTTCCGTCGGGGGCATTGCCTAAGGGGTGTCTCATGGCTTCCCGGTGGGGCGAGCAGCAGTAGGGACCCGCCCCTAAGGGGGCTTGCTGTCTTCTACCGGGTTGTGGTAAAGATTGTAGGAATTTGCCTGTTGTCAAGCCAGTGTGCTCTATTCCAGGAGGGGAGGGGGATGGTCGTGGCTGCTTTGAGTGGCCAGTCTTATCGTGTCATGGCGGGCAACATAGAGTGGTTAGGTTGGAATTCGCCGCTACGTCAGATCTGCTCATAGGGCCCTTGGCTTCGGCCTATTTGTCAGGCACGGCTCCACAAATCTGAGCGCCCTTTATGAGACAACCAGCTTGCCAATTTCATGAATGCGAAGGAGTCGCACCACTGTACAGGATGCTCTGCACATTCTGCACCTCCTTGCTTCGTCTCCGTCCCGACACACCATGGCTGGACCGGTTGTTAATACACCCGAAGGCGGGGGAGGTCCCCAGTGGGGGTCTTCCTATAAGGGTGTAAGACTTGTTTCCAATTTACATTGGGGACTGGGTTGGAGGTCTGTTTGACAGATGGTGGCGTGTATCAAACAATTTGAGTGGTTCACGGGCTTGTCCGCGCCTGTATTTTTGCGGGCGAGGAAGTGACCGTGTTCCATGCTGATTATGAGTGCGAGAGGTTATGCCCTGTTCCAATAATCTGAGCGATTATTCTCAAGTTTCTGGCTGCCATTTTTGTCCCCAGATTCTAGTGTTAGGGACTGAAGGAAAGGGAGTGGGAGAGTCGATGGGGGATGGGGGTTGGGGGGTGGTTTGCTCTCTGGTCGGTTATGCTCCTGGCGCCGGGCCAAGAATGGCCCTTCGCGGGCCCAGGCAGCGGGCTGGCGATGGGCAGGCTGCTGCCCCTCTTCGGGCTATGTTGTGGAACGGGAGTCCCTGGAGAGGGAACACGCAGTGTCCACGGGGACTCTGGAGGCCTTCGTGGGCGCTGCGTCACGAGTGGGGGTTGAGAGTATTGTAAGCATTGAAATTTGTATGTTGTACTGTAATGAATTTTGTGTTATTGTTGCAAACTTCTGATTATGTTTTGATTGAGCTGTATCAATATGACATAAGAGGTTGACTATACAAAAACTTAATGCATCGGCTGTTGGGTGTTCAGTATTGATGTGGATAGAGACTGGTGGCTAAAAAAACAACAGGGGGAATGCGGGTTAAAGAATGGAAAGAAATGCAAAGAGTAGGAGTAAAACAATGTCCTTTTACATTGGCAGGCAGTGACTAGTGGGGTACGCAAGGCTCAGTGCTGGGACCCCAGATATTTACAATATATAATTTAATGATCTGGGATGAAGGGGAATATGAAGGCAATATCTCCATGTGTGCGGATGACACTAAGCTGGGAGGCAGTGTTAGCTGTGAGGAGGATGCTAGGAGACTGCAAGGTGACTTGGAATAGGTGGGTTGTGTGGGCAAAATGCATGGCAGATGCAGTATTAATGTGGAATAAAAATGTGAGGTTATCCGTTTGGTGGCAAAAACAGGAAAGCAGACTATTATCTAATTGGGGACCGATTAGAAAAAGGGGAGATGCGCCGAAGAACTGGGTGTCATGGTAAACCAGTCATTGAAAAGTAGGCATGCAGGTGCAGCAGGCAGTGAAGTAAACGAATAGTTGTTAGCTTTCATAGAAAAAGGTTTTGTGTGATACTAGCAGGCGAGGTTCTACTTCAGTTGTACAGGGTCTTGGTGAGACACACCTGGAGTATTGCATTCCAGTTCTGGTCTCCAATTCTGAGGAGGAACATTATGCCCTAGAGGGAGTGCAGAGGAAGGTTCACCAGGACTGGGGGGGGATTTCCCGGGATGTGTCAGGGACTGTTCTTATGAAGTAAAGATGGATAGACTCGTTTATACTCTCTAGAATATAGGAGATTGAAGAGGGGACTTAAAGAAAACTTACAAAATTCTTAAGGGGTTTGGACAGGCTTGATTCCAGTAAGGTTGTTCCCGATGTTGGGTGGTCCAGGACAACAGGGGTCAAAGCTTTATGGATTATGGGGGACAACTCCTTTAAAGACTGAGATGAGAAGGACCTGTTTCTCCACAGAGAGTGGGTGAGTCACTCGAACTCTCTGCCACCAGAGGTAATTTGAGGCAGTTCATTGGCTTTATTACGATGGGAAAGTAGCATGTTGGCCATTGTGGGACTAAAAGGGATCTCGGGGTATTGAGAAATAAGGCAGGGACTGGATTCTGGAGTTGGATGATCAGCCATGATCGTATTGAAAGGCGTGTTGCAGACTCGAAGGGGACGAATGGCCTACTCCTGCACTTATTTTTATGTTTCTTTGACTGTCAAATAAAGTTTTGAAAAATGAACAGAAGAGTGGAGAAAGAGAGAAGAGAGGCGAAAAAGGAGATGGGAGAAGGAGGAGAGAGGGAGAGGGAGAGGGAAAAGGAGAGGAGAGAGATAGAGGGAGCGGGGAGAGGGACAGGGGCCTGGCGGAGGGAGGAGGGGAAGAGAGCGAGGAAGTTGATTAATAGTTAAAAGATCCAAAACAGCTTCAGATAGAAAAACCTTTTACAGGTACTTAAGGATGGAAAATGTCACAACGTACTCACGGGATCCCACTTTCACTAGCTGCTGAGTGCAAACATGACATCTCAACGGGACGGTTGGCAAATGGTCACCGCAGCTGGGGAGAGAGAGAGGGAGAAGGAGTTAGAGAGATAGTAGATAGATTATAGAGCGATAGAGAGATTGAGATAGAGATGAGTAGAGATAGGAGAGGGAGGATAGCGAGGGAGATAATCGAGGGAGATGGAGAGGTCATATAGGAGTGAGTGAGATATTGAGATAGAGAATAGAGAGGGAGATTAGAGAGGGATTAGAGAGAGAGAGGAAGAGAGAGAGAGTGTAACGAGAGGTGAGAGAGAGAGAGGCGAGAGATGAGGAGAGGAGGAGGTAGATGGTAAGGGAGAGAGTGAGAGAGAGAAAAGAGATGAGAGGCGAGGGTAGAGATAACAAAGCGATAGATAGAGAAAGAGAAATGATAATTTAAAAAAAAGATATATTTAAAAGGAGAAGAGAGATAGGTGATATATATATAAAAAGATTTTATTAAAGAGAGAGAGATTGAGACAGGGAGAGTGCCTATATTTCATCGGCGAGCTAGTGCGTGTTCCACATACAAATTGGATTGTATGATGTTTTGCCATGTTGGATCTTGCAGGTGCTGATCCTCAAGTTCTGGTTACATTTTAGTCCCACGATCCTGGTGTGTGGGCACAAGGCAGGGAGGTGGGGAGCGGGACGGGCCTGGCCCCGCTCCCCTCGGCACCACCAGCTGGCTCGCCCCCGCCACGCCATGCCTCACGTGGGGGGCTTGGTGTTTGTGGGTGGCAATATTGCATTTGTGGAATGGTTGGGGGACAGGCTCCGCATGGGACTGCTTCCCAATGGGGAGCGAACCAATGGGTCAGCACTTTGGTCTAGTTATCTTCTTTTGTGTTTATTTTGGGCCAAGTTCACCCCTTCTGTCTCAGTTTTACTTTTGTTACTATTTTCAATTTTTTATTGCTATTGTTTTGGGCGGACGTTTTTGGATTGTGTTGTTTCAGGAGAGTCGAGCGAGATGCTGACCTTAACTGGGTCTGATGGAACACCATGGATTAGGATGACGTGCAGGTTGTTTTTTGTTTTTTTGGGCATTGACACTGTGGGATGAAGGGCGGCTCCTGTGTACTGCTTCTGGGGTTTTGGGTGTGTTTTAGGGTTTTATCGGAAGGCTTTTGTGTGGTTTTTATTTGGGTGGTTATTGTGTTGTGGTATAGTGGTTTTTTTTTTTTTTTTTATTTTTGTTGTGATTTGTGTTGTGCGTATGTGTGTTTGATTTTCGTTTTTGTGTTTTTTGGGTTATGTCGTTTTGTTATCGTGTTTTTTTTGTTTTCTTTTTTGCGTTGTTTATTAATTGTTGTTCCAATAGTTGACGACGTCGATTGTTTTTTGTTTTTTTACTGTGGTTTTTGATGTTTTTTGTATTTTATTAGTTTGTGTGTGTATGGGTTCATTTGTTGGTGTTTTGTTTTGTTTGTTGTTCTTATTTATATGTGTTTTTTGCTTTTTGTGTTTTTTGGTAGACGCGTTTGTGTTTTTTTGTTGGTAGCATTTATGTGGGTTTATTGGGTTTTGTTTTTGTTTTGGTAAACGGTGCAGGAGGAGGCCCATTTTCGGACCCTCTCGAGCCAAGCACCAACATTATTTGTGATCTTGGGGGAGTGGGTGGGGTGGGATTGTGGGCGGCGCATTTCATAGTGGGGCAAGAGGAAGAGAAATGAGGAGCGGGGGGTTGCGTAGGAGGAAGTGTCATTTTCTAGATCTGATTTAAAGTCATATTTTTGTCTTGTTTTGATATAAATGATTTTTATTGATTGCTGCCTTTATACTATAGGGAGTTCCAATGTTGTTTGCGACAGGCACGTGGCCGGGAGTAATTACTCAGGGTAGGCAGTCAAGCCGGCTTTCAAAAAAAAAAAAACTTAAACCGCAGATGGTTTTCTTTCGTATAAAAAATAAAAAAAATAAGTAACAATTCAATTTTACCAAGGTTTCAATCTCCTTCTTTTTTTAATCAATGAAATGGGTGGGGGAGGAGGATGAATGGCAGGTGGAGAGATGGTGAGAAAATGGGAGCACCCGGGACATTGAATCAGTAGTCATCTTATTGAATGTACAAATAGTAATTCAAGGGGTCCATTTTGGAGGGGAAGTTCCTTTTCACCAGCGTATGTGGGGGTCTGTGCCAGGGGTTGTAAAGATGCGAGAAGGGCAGAAGTGTGAAAAGGGGCAAGGGGGGTAAGAGTTCATGTCAGACTCCACTCTCGCATGCCGCAGCTCTACGGGCACGGACAGAGAACTGCCCGCCACTTCCGAGGATAGAAAAGCAGATCGGGTCGCGAGCAGGCCGCGGGACCCGACCACACAGTACCGGTGGCCACTGCAAGCGCCTTCTGCCAGCCCGCTCAGTCTGGCAGAGGCTCTTCGTCTGAACCATTCTCTCACATGCCGTCGCGGCTTGCTCATGTCAAACCCGCGTCCCGCAAATCCTTTACATTACCACAGCTGGTAACCTAACTGGTCCCGGAAAGCGCTGGTCGGAATTTAAGATTTGCGGGATGCCGGTGGCGAGCGGCAGGTGAGAGATGTTTTCAGACGGAGGACACTGCCAGTGGTGACGGAGACTAGCAGAGGGGTGATGTGGCTGAAGTGGCAGGGGCCCGGCGGCCGCGCATAGTCAATCACCGAGTGCTTCCTTCCTCGGGAAAGGTGGCGGCAGTTTGCTGTCCGTGCCCGGGAGAGCTGTGGCCGCCGCCAAGCCACCCAAGCTGTTCCACTCCCGGATACAATAAAACTTATTGCAGTCTGAGAAAGGATCTCGACCCGAAACATCGCCTATCTCTTGGCTCCTTAGATGACCACTGCACCCGCTGAGTCTCTTCCAGCCTTTTGTGTACTCTAGCAATTACAGCATGGAAACAGGTTATTTCGGCCTTTTATCGTTCGAACGCTTACTATCAACCTGCGTTGGGGGTCGTCCATTTTCCCCATCTACCTGCACTCAGACGGAGCGTGGCAAGTGGGTTACTGACCCAATCCCCTCCTTCACAAGCCTGGGACTCCAACAACTCTGTGAAACGGTGCTCTCCCCCACCACGGGAAAGTACAGATTTTAAAAAACATAAAAGCACCATGAAAATGCACTTAACTCGTTATTGGTACATTAAGTCCATTCTTCACTTTGTTTTCCTAAATGATAATCTGTTTCATTATAATTACTATTAAAAATAATGGCAAATCCTTATTTGAAAAATCACGCCAAGAAACTCGCGCTGGGAATGCGCCCAGTATGTCTGTGCGCCTTGCGCTTTATGCTGCAAAGGCAGAATTTATGGCTGCCTGCACTACCACTTGAAACGGACGGCTCAGGCAGCGCTGGACGGTCCGTGGGTGCACAGACCTCTCGCGTGTTTCAGCGCTGCGGATGAAAGGCAGGGGTATTATGCCTACCAAGAGATCCATCTCTTAGCATAGGCATTAATTCTCCCACTCCTTTACTATTTATATTAAGGAATTGCCATGTCATTATTTTTAGTCAAGGTAGGCGTGCCTACCTTGCCTTCCTGACGGCCACGGCCTTGTTTTGCGAAAAATATGGTTGAGAAATGATTGCTTATAACTTAGATGGTTAGTAGAGAGATCTGCCAGTAAATGGATCTGTTAAAGAAAAAAAGAAGTGGTATTATTCCGAACCAAATGTGGCTATGCTACACAATGCACAGGAGATCATTTAGCATCAGTTGGATTCCCTAACGTGCTGAGGTGTATCCGTTCATATTTCATATGTTCTAACATATATCAGCTTGGATAGAACTCTCCAGCCTGTGAATATCGAGAGAGAGAGGGGAGAGGGAGGGAGGAGAGGGAGAGAAGGAGAGGAAGAGGGACAGTTTACAGACGTGATTGATGAGCAGGAGAGAGGGAGGGAGAGAGAGTGAGAGGAGAGAGCGGAGAGAAGAGGAGAGAGAGAGACCGAAGAGATGATGTAGAGAGAGGAGGGAGAGAGTGAGAGAGTGGAGGGGTGTGTGTTTTTCTTCTAAGCTCTGCGGTGTGAGAAGGATTGAAAGTAGCTTTCAAGGATTTTGTGTTTGGAGAAGGAAACAGAGGCAGAGGGGCTTTCATAGTTTAACTTATCGTTGTGGCTGTTGAAGCTTTTCCTCTGGTCTTAGGATTCCTCTACTAGTGCGAAAATCCTGAGTTTTCTCTACATTGTGAGGGGTTTGGGTTGTGGTGGGGAACTGCCAAGAGTGCCTGGAGATCGAGGGCACGAATGAGTGCGGTTGGCCTTTGTCTTTATTGCACGTTTCTCTGCCCTAAATAATTTAGCACAGGTGGGCTGCCTGGGCTTAATGTGATGAAGTTACTTTTGCTTCTGGCTCGGATGGATAGAGGCTTCCAAAAAGCTGCTCTCGTGCTGTGGACGAACTTGGGGACTTTTGCTTCAGTTGGAGGTTTCTGCTTTCTGCTGCCTGTCCTTTGAATTGTGACTGTCTCTGGAACTTTTAACCTTGGATGCTGAGCTGCTGGGGTGCCTGGAGCTTGTTTGTGCCTCGTAGAGTGGCGATGGCTGGGACGCGGCCGAAGGACGGACATACGCAGCGGTGGCAACATTGAGGCCATCTGAGCATGAACCTCATGTTCGACTTGGATTTGGGACGGTTTGGTTATCTTCGGTTCCAAACAGGGGCTTGATGTCAAGGGGGAGACATTAAAAGTCCTTGAATTGAACTTCTTGGGAGGGGCAGGGCTTATTGTCTCTTTCCTGAGCTCGAAGAGGGGAAAAGGTGGAAAGTGGATACTAAAAGGACCGGGAGGGTGTGGCCCAGAATTGGAGATGGGGGGTTTTCAGTGAGGGGGGTCCACAACAGGTGGAATCCGTGGGTATCCAGGGTGAGAACCGGTTCTCCTGCGGAGTTGCCCCCAGGTATTCCAGGACGCATCACTTATTCACACCTGTTTAAGTTTGGGCCCACCCCCCCCCGAGGTGCGGTCCTAAGTGCTTAGGTCATGACAATGTGGGGGACCCAGAGGAAATAAAGGGGTTTTAGTTTCAAGAGGAGGGTGTTCATGAAGGTTGGGTGAGGGGGTTGGCGCTGAGGGGAGTTCGAAGGTGGGGAGTATAGGGGTCTCCCTAGAAACCTGTGCGTTGGAGTTGGGGAAAGGCACGGGTGTCATGCGTCGCGGGCGAATTTGGGACATCTCCGGGGAGGGAGTGTCATATTCGGGGGTCACTGCGAGAAAGTTTCTAGCGCAGCGGGCCCAGGGATGCGCTGATGGCCCATCCGGCGTGGCCCGTCTAACCTCAGTGGCGAGGGGTGGTTATGCTGACCCCGGGGCTTGGGCTGCCAGCTCTGCTCGGTGATCAGGGCGGCAGTTAATAGCCATCTCGGGACGGCAGGGGTCTTGCCTCGGGGGCTGAGGTTAGAGATAGCCCCCGCCCCCCCATGTCTTCAACCTGTGGTGGCGGCTGAAGGCGGGGCACAGGGGGAGGGGGGGTGAGGGAGGGTGTGGAAAGTGGGAGAAGCTGAGGAAAGAGACGAAGAAGGAAGGGAGAAAGGCCCGCCCGAGTCGAGTCAAACGGGATCGGGTGCGGGCAACCTGCGAGTTTTCTGATACCACCAAAGGGGGCCTGCCAGCTCAAGTGTGGTGCTGTTTTGCCCACCTGTCGTGGTCCAGCAAGGAGATGAGGTGGGTTTCAGACGGGGGAAGGAAGCATAAAACGTGTGGGTGGTGGTAAAAGTGGCTGGGGATAGTTGTGGAGGCCGAAGACACTTCTGTTATGGAGGGGTTCACCGTAATTTGGCCACATTGCTAGCGGGACAAAAAGGAGGTTAGTGCCTGGCGAGGTACGAGGCAGGGCGTGGCGTCCAAAGTGGAGGGGGATGTCTTTTCTCGCAGGGACCTTTCCTCCCTGATGTGGTTGGTGGTTCTTGAATCCAGGTGCCGCCGGGTCGGAGGGGTGGGGACCTCTATCTCAGGGATCCTTCAGCGTGTGTATAAGTAACATTGTGATGCGTGTTGACTCCTTCTGGTGGTTGTGTCATCGGAGGCGGGAGGATGTCCCTTCGTTTAAGGGGACCTCTGGGGGAGTTATCTCATCGGGATGTTGAGGTTGGATCACCTGGTGTTGTGTCCTCGGGGTCGGAGGAGGTAGCCCTCGTTTTCAGAAGACCTAATGAGGGTGTTGGCAAGTCAGATGATGGGGTTAGCTCCCCGGGATTGTGTGCCCCTGAGCGGGGGTGAGCAGAGTTCAGCCGGGAAGGTGGTGGTTCAGGGGCATTGGTGTGTACCACTCTGTGGCTCATCTTATCAGATGCCATTGGAGGTGCTGGGGGGTGTTGCTGCCTCTTCAGGCCTGAGTCGGGTCAGGGGAGGAGGTTTAATGGCAAAGAGGAGATTCTCTGGGTTGTTGTCTGTGGGGAGGGTTACTCTGGGTGCTGGTGGAGGTAGGGGATGCGTTTCGGTGTCGTGATCCTCCTTCAGTTTCGAGGGGTTTAGCCAGTGTACCACAGGACACTGGGGGTGGCCTCTTTTTTTCTTCCCCAGGGCCCAAAGACGTGGTGGGTGATGGCGAGAGTGCAGGGAGCCAGCCAGTCAGTGGGCTGCTTGTTGCGGTCGGGGTGTCGGGACCCTTCCCTGGCATTGATCCTGGGGGGTGGTGGTCATGCGGGAGGAGGGGGAGAGTGATGGGGCCAGTTTGGCTGTAGAGGGATTTGTGATACTTTCCGGAGAGTTATGGTCTTTCAATTTTGATAAACGACCTGGGAGTGCACTGGCAAGTTGTTGTTTCAGGTGCGTGTGGTTGGCGAGTTTGTGCCCAGACTCCAAGGCCGTGTATCATGCATCAGTTTTCTGTGAGGTGCGAGAGTTCCTTAAAAACAAGTCATACTCTCGAACAAAAAACTGGGTGATGCAAAGAAAGGTGGGAGGATTGGCAGCTTTGATTAAAGACTCTCGAGGCCTATTCCTTGGCAACAAGGACAGCGATCTTCCTGGATATGGAAGAGGGAAGTTTGGGGACTTTTTGGAGTCCTAGAGTAGTGTCTAGGCGGAGGTGAGGATCTCATTTAGTGTGCTGCAAATTCACAGTAGCTACATTAAAATTTTAAACGGGAAAAGTATAGAGACAGGAGGGTTTTCGAGATTTCAGCTTTTATCAGTCCTTAGAGAGGGGAAATTTGCGGTGTGTTTTCTGCAAGAGACGCTTACTGTTTGTTCTTACTGTTGTTAGTGTTGAAACCCACTGGCGACTGGAGTGGGAAGGGGGGGGTCTTACATGGTGCCATCTCAGCTCGAAAACTCGAGTGGGGTGGCCTTTCTGTTGGCCCCGTATTTTATGCCAAATAATTTTAAAAAGTGCAAGTAGTTGTGCTGGTCGTTTGCTCATATGGGCGTGAGCCTGGAATTTTAGGCATGGTTGCATTTATGAAGTGTATGCCTAGCTACGGCTCGATGCAGGCCGGGCCTACTTCAGGAGGTTGGGATGCTTGTTGAGCACAATTGTTAGGGGAGAGTGTGTCTTCTTTGGGTTGGGGATTTTAATTGCACACTTGAGGCGCGAGCGTTATGGTACCTCAGTGTGCACCTGCTGTACGCGAAGAAGCTGAGAGGGTGGTTGATTGAAAATCTTTGAGTTGGTTGATGCTTGGCGGAACCTCCACCGGATTCCACTGCCTTTTCGCGGAGGTTGAGGGGTGGTGGTTCCCGCATTGATCGAATTTATAATTCACGAGCGTTTGTTTTCCGTGTCTCGGCGGAAATCAATGCGGATGGTGCGTGCTCGGACCACTGTCTGGTTTGCGTGTGGATTTCAATCCAGCGCGCGCTGGGATGGGTCGCTTACTGGCACTTTAACACCAGCTGCTGGAGGATCGGTGTTTCCGGGAAGCATTCAGTCGGTTTTTGGGGGCAGTGGAGAGAGAGGCAGAGGTGCTTCTCTTCCTTTGGGCCGTGGTGGGAGGTGGGGAAAGCTCACATCCGTCTATTTTGTAAGGATTATACGTGGGGTGATCGAAGGAAGGCGGGACTCAGCGGTCGAAGGAGGGCTTGAGAGGGAGATACTGGGAGCGAGTCTCGTTCTCGGGTAGGGGTTTGGTGAGATCATGCGAATGGGGAGGTTTCAGATGAAGAAGGTTAGCTTTGGAGGAAGCTGTGCTTGAGCGGTCCCGAGGCGCCTTCGTGGAGGTAGCGGGTCCAGATGCTGCCGCGATCTGGTCCGAGCTTCGCCCTTTTTTTTTCTTTGGAGAGGGGCGGGGAGCTCGCAAACAGCTCGTGGAGTGATCGCAGACGACGGGTCCTTGTCATGAGCCAGAGAGGATAAAGTCGCATGGTCAGGTCCTTTTATGGCAGTCCTGTTCATGCGGATGATTCAAAACAGGGAAGGCTCAGCGAGATCTGTTGGAGGGTCTGCCGACTGTAGTTTAGGGGCGGTGGCCAGATCTTCTTGATGGCCCTTTAATATTTTGGAGGTATGTTGACTCGTCGCCTGCATCAGCTAAGGTGCGGTAAGTCCCATGGGATGGATGGGTGACGGTAGAGTTTGTTAGAGCGTTCTGGGATGTTCTTTGGTTGGTAGGAAAAGGGTGGGGGGGGGTCGTATTAATGGTGTGGGTTTTCTGGGGGGATACGGGGGCGGGGGGGGGGTAGGGCAGTTGTTGTCCTTGCTGCCCAAGATGGTGAAACTCGCTTGTTGAAGAACAGGCGCCCGGTCTCTCTCCTATGCACAGTGTTAATGTTTTTGCTCGGGCAATGGAAAATCGCCTGGGCTCGTGCTGTCTTCAACTGATTTCATCTCTGACAGGTCCCTGGAGGTCATTCAGGATAAATCACCTGGTATGGGACCCTGATTTCATCTAGCCCAGGGAACTGGTCAGCAGCTGATTTGTTCTGTTCTTGATCAGGGAGATGGCGTTTGTTAGGGGGGAACATGAAACATACCTTTTTTTGGGAGATTGCAAGGTTGGGTTTGGGCCGCATTTCGTGGCTGGGGTCCGGCTTTTGTACACTGCTGTGGGTGCCTATGTGAAGGAGTAATGGTGCGTTGTTGTCTCCTTTTCATTTTGGGAGGGGGGTTTCCGTCAGGGGGTGCCCCATGTCGGGTCAGTTTATACTCGGTGTGTGTGGGAGGCCGTTCCTGTGTCTTCTTGGAGGGGGAGGTTGACAGGCCTGGCCCTACCTGGCCCGGGGTGGAGTGGTTCTTTCGGCGTATGCCGATGATGTAACTACTTATGCTCACTGATCCTGGTGACTGCGTGAGGATGCGTGACTGACAGGAGATTTTCTCGGCTGCATCTTCTGGCCTAGGATTAACTGGAGTTAAGTGTTCTGGACTTTTAGTGGGTGAGTGGCAGGCTAGACTCCCTGCCAAGGAGATGGTAATGTTTGCGTGGGAGTACATGCACTCCTTATCTGGGGGGTGTTCCTGAGTTCCCACTGAGGATGCTTGGACGGCAAAAGCTGGCGGGCGTTGGAGTCGAAA
The DNA here is from genome assembly GCA_035221665.1 of Okamejei kenojei. NCBI lineage: Eukaryota > Metazoa > Chordata > Chondrichthyes > Rajiformes > Rajidae > Okamejei > Okamejei kenojei. The sequence continues at coordinate 24,987 of JAVHYY010000314.1, read as the reverse complement.
GTGATCGCGGTCGGGGGCAGGCTGGTCAGGGCTGCTTGGGGTTCTTTCCTTTTCGTTGGTGGGTTGGTGGTCTTCATATACCAGCTGGTGGCCTCCATGTTATGGTACCGTGGCTACTCTTGTGCCGCCCTCTATTTTGCAACTGGATTTACAGAAGAAAGCTGGTAGGTTCTTTTTGGGGAATTAGGAAAACTGGGTTTCCGCGGCGTCCTGAGTCTCCCGTTAGGAGGAGGGCGGCCAGTCTGGTATGTGTTGCGTACCCAGGTGGCAGCTCTACGCTCAGGACTCTGCGGAGGTACATGTACGTAGAGGGAAAACCCACCCAGATGGCACGCTCCTTTGGGCCACGTATTTTTTCGTCAGGGGTCGTTGTCTAAGGGGGTCTCACGGCTTCCGGTGGCGGGTATCAGTCGGGGGACCCCGCTATAAAGGGGCTTGCCTGTCTTCTACCGGGATGTGCTAAGAGTGTGGAATTTGGTTGTTTTCAGCCTGGATGTTGTTCAAGAGGGGGGGGGTTGTCGTGTGGTGCGGGGAGTGGCCGGTCCTCACATGTTCATGGCGGGTGTCGAGGAGAAGGCGCAGTGCAATAGAGGGTTCTGATAGAGCTTAACCCCCGATCCGTCTGGATCTGCTCATCGGGCTAGATCCGGGGATAGTTCTCGGGTACCGGTTTCCACACAATCTGAAGCCGCGTTCTGAGAGACCCCTGGCTTGCCATTTGTGATGCGAAGGAGAGCACACTTCTGGAAATGCTCCTGCCACATTTTTGCACCTCCTTACCTTCGTCTACGTCCCGATACTCCATGGCGGAGGTGGTTACCACATGACGGCGGGGGAGGTCCTTTGTGGGGGGTCCTTTATAAGCGAGTTTGTTTCCCTTTACATTGGGGACCTGGGGTGGAGAGTGGTTTGCACAGGAGCGGTGGGTTTGTAATAGACTTTTGAGTGGGTTCACGGGCTCGGTCCGCAGCATGTAAATGTTCTGTGGCGAGATAGGAGGACCGTGTTCCACGTGTTTTTGGAGTGTGCACGAGGATACTTGCCCCTGTTTACATATCTGAAGGGGTTGTTCCTCAAGTTTGGTTTGCATTTTAGTTCCCAGATTTTCTAGTGTTGGACACTAGGCCGGGAAGTGGGGTGAGACGAGTGTGGGGGTGGGATCTTCCTGTCGGTTTGCTCCTGGGGCCTGGCCTAGAGGCATTCGTGGGTCAGGCAGCGGTGGGTCGAATGGGTCAGGTTGAGGTCGGGCTGCCTTCCCCTTTTCCGGGCCTACGTCGTGCTCGTGGTGTCCCTGGAGGGGAAAACATGCGTGTCACGGGGACCTCTGGAGGCCGTACGTGGGCGTGGTCACGCGTGGGGTTCAGTGTTATTGTGAACAATGATTGTATTGTTGTACTATAATATGGTTGTATTATAGTAGGCCATTTTTGATTATGGTTGAGGTGTTGTATTATATGTTGTGTTTTAATAAAGTTTTGAAAAAAAAAAAAAAAAATAATGAGAGAGAGAGCCCATCTCTTCCTGTTCTAAATGAGAGTTCCGGTTGTTATGACCGAGTATGTGCTTTGAATTTAATTAAGACTATGTTTGAGAATTGAATGTTTTGCTCCTTAAGAAGGTAGTTGCTGGACTTAGACTTGGGGATTTTAGTTCCTCCACCACTGTTGAAGTGATTGGTCAGCAAGCCATCGCCATTCTGTTCGAGTCATGTGCAACGTCTTCACCCTCGATACGTTTAGCGTTTTCGGGGCTTCCAAATCCTTCTGAGAATTTTCACCTCCATGGTGATTTTTGTCGGCCTCTTTTCCTTCTTCCCTGTCAAACTTGCATAATCCATTGGCTATCTTAGTGCACGTTTCTGGTGACATTTCTGAGTAAATGTTCCTACTTATGTCTTCCTGAGTCCTCTGTGTACGGGGCTGAGAGGCTTTGTTGCTGTACAAGTAGGACAAATGCAGTCTAGGGTGTCTTTCAATTTGAGATCCACCAGTTTTTAGGGAGATACAAGGCTGTATCAGTTGCTGAAATGAAGTATGGGAATTCAGTGATGGCATTGCCCAGCATAACTAGTGGAATGGGAATTAATTAATTAAATTGTTAATTTATTAATAAAAATGTATATTTGTGTCTTTTTAAGGCAGTGGAAAAGGAAGGAAATGAATAAGCTTAACACAAGTGGGGATTAAGGAAAAACATGAAACTTGGTGTGTAGTGGATTTAGATGCACAAATTGTTTTAACCATCAATTCAATTTGGATTAAATTTTTATTTAGCATTGTTTCTAAATGAAGTTTTCAGTTATTGTTAAATCGCAATTTTTAATGTCTAATAACTATGTTATCTATATTATAACGCAAGTAAAGTTCAACAAGTTATAGGAGTAGATTTGGCCATTTTGGGTCCATGGGGCTATGCCATTAATCCATGGCGGATCTCTGCCTCTAATACTTTTTTCCTGCCTTCTCCCATCTCCTTAGACACATGTTCTAATCAAGAATTTGTCTATCTCACCTTAAAAAACATCTACTGTCATGGCCTTCACAGCCCCCGTGGCCAAGAATTTACAGATTAAATACCATATGACTAAAGAAGTTCTTCACCTCTTCTTTCTAAAAGAAGCCCCTTTAATTCCGAGGCTATGACCTCTGGTCCAAGACTCTACCACAGTGGAAAACATCCTATAGCCTGGGTCTGGATGTTAAGTATCCCAACAGGGTTTGGAGGAAGCTACTAGCTAGAGACAGAAGGATCTAAAACCCTAGCAACAGAATGAACACAAAGAAACACTGTGAAAATGGTCACATGATGAAACATCTGGTGAGAACAGTGAGCGCACGTAATTTAATTGCTAGGCAGTATAGCCTTGTGAAGATAAGGTGGCTGGGGAATGGCCATTTTACAAAGGTTAAAACTGTATGATGAGAATGGAAAATTTTGATTTAAGGGACGAAGATGCATTTTGTTTATTCAGCCAATTGGGAGTAACAAACTCATAATGAAACTCATAATGACTTTAGAATTGTGAGCCTTGGGTTTAGAACAAAGGCTTCCTTTAGGAGATTGAAGGAAAATTTAGTATAAAAGAAGGAGCGGTCTGAGACATGGGCAGCGACAGCCTGGGAAACAACCATCACAAAAATGAGGTGCTTTGGCAAGAAAGGTGAAAGTTAACCCAAAGGGTTTCTTACAGCTATATTTTATATAGCAAAAGGATAACGAGGGATAAAATTGGACATTAGAGAACCAGATGGACAGCTATCTGCAGAGCCAAAAAGAGATGGGGGAGATATTGAACAATTTTTTTCTTCGATATTCACCAAGGAGAAGGATATTTTAAACTCGGTGAGTTAAGGGGAAAGAGTAGTAGAGTAGCTATGGAAACTATGAGATTCAAAGAGGGAGGAAATACTGACACTTTTGAAAATATAAAAGTGGATAAGTCTCCAGGTCCTGACAGGATATTTCCTAGGACATTGAGGGAAGTTAGTGTAGAAATAGCAGGAGCTTATGACAAATATTTCAAAATGTCATTAGAAACGGGGAATAGTGCGGAGGATTGGCGTACTGCGCATGTTGTTCCATTGTTTAAAAAAAGGGTTCAAGAATAAACTAGCAATTATAGACCTATTAGTTTGACGTCAGTGGTGGGCAAATTAATGGAAAGGATACTATAGAGATAAAGTATATATAAGCATATGGATAAACAGGGTTGATCAGGAACAGTCAACATGGATTTGTGCCTGGGAAGGTCATGTTTGACAAACCTTCTTGAATTTTTTGAAGCGGTAACTAGGGAAATTGATGAGGGAAAAGCAGTGGATGTTGTCTATATGGATTTCAGTAAGGCCTTTGACAAGGTTCCCCATGGAAGGTTGGTTAAGAAGGTTCAATCTTTGGGTGTTAATGGCGGAAGTAGCAAGATGGATTCAAACAGTGGCTGAATGGGGATGTCAGAGAGTTAATGGTGGATGGCTGTTTGTCAGGTTGAAGCCGGTGACCAGTGGGGTGCCTCAGGGATCTGTGTTGGGTCCACTGTTGTTTGTCATGTACATCAATGATCTGGTTGATGGGGTGGAAAATTTGGATAAGTAAGTATGCAGATGATACTAAGATAGGTGGTGTTGTGGATATTGAAGTAGATTTTTGAAAATCTACAGAGAGATTTGGGCCATTTGGAAAAGTGGGCTGAAAGATTGGCAGATGTAGTTTAATGATCTGTTAAGTGTGAAGTGCTACATCTTGGCAGGACAAATCAAAATAGGACGTACATGGTTAAATGGTAGGAATTGAGGAAATGCTGTGAACAGAGGGATCTAGGAATAACTGTGCATAGTTCCCTGAAGTGGGGAATCGCATGTAGATAGGGTGGTAAAGAAAGTTTGGTGTGCTGGCCTTTATAAATCAGAGCATTGAATATAGGAGTAGGGAAGTAATGTTTTAAAATTGTACAAGGCATTGGTAAGACCAATTCTGGAGTATGGTGTACAATTTTGGTCGCCTAGTTATAGGAAGGATGTCAACAAATAGAGAGAGTACAGAGGAGATTTACTTAGAATGTTGCCAGGGTTCCAGCAACTATGTTACGAGAAAGGTTGAACAAGTTAGGTCTTTATTCTTTGGAGCGCAGAAGGTTAAGGGGGGACTTGATTGAGGTCTTTAAAATGATGAAAGGGATTAGACAGAGTTGACGTGGATACGCTTTTCCCATTGAGGGTAGGGAAGTTTCAAAAACAAGAGGGCATCCATGACATGGAGAATTAAGGGACAGAGGTTTCGGAGGTAAGTGAGGGGGAACTTCTTTACTCAGAGGGTGGTGGCTGTATGCTATAAAAAGAATCAGCTTCCAGCGAAGTGGTGGATTGGCAGGGATCGATTTTAACATTTAAGAGTAAAGTGGATAGGTATATGGACGTGAAGGGAATGGAGGGTGGGGCTTATGGTCTGAGTGCAGGTAGATGGGACTAGGGGAAAACAAATGGTCGGCACGGACTGGAAGGGCGAGAGGGCCTGTTTCCGTGCTGTAATTGTTATATGGTTATATGGTTATATGGTTTAAAAAGGAGGGACCTGAGTTCGAAGCTCATTGAAGACAAACCCCCTACCAACAGAGTGAATCTGTCCAATTCATTCATAGGGGGCAATATCTGACTTTGTGATTTAGTTTAAGAAGTGATAAGTTGAAATAGTAAAGTAGAGGAGAAGTTATTAGAAGGTCAAATGTTTGCATGCATGTTTGAAGTTACTCGAGTGTTAATAAAGATTTTTGTAATAAACTAAATTAAATCTGGGTTTAGAGTCTTGTTTTGACCACATCAGTTGATACCGATAGAGGTAATAGGGTCACTTCACTCTATCATAATGCCTTTCAATTATTCTGTAAGTTTCAATGTGATCCCCCCTCATTTCTTCAAAAACCCCAGCGAGTAGAGGCCCAGTACTGTCAAAACGCTCATCATGTGCTAACCCACTCATTTCCTGAATAATTCTTGTAAAACTCCTCTGGACCTCTCCAGAGCCAGCACATCCTTCCTCAGATACAGGGTCCAAAGTTGCTCACAGTAGTCCAAGCTGACCAGCGCCTTACAGAGCCTCAGCTTTGACGCTGTCTCTCCTTATAGAGCCTTATAGAGCCTCAGCATTTGTCTTACATAAAGGTTTTATAGTTAAGTCTGCTGACTACTCTTTTTCACTTTTATTGATTAAGACACCGTTCCTTTCCATTTCTCAGTCTCACTAGCTTTTTTGTTCTCTCGTATACCAGTATTATTTATTTGAGGCAAACTTTAAGGAAATATTTAACCTCTGCTGTTCTCCATCTTTAATTCCCCTGTCTCTGCCTGTAAGGGCCCACACCTGCCATATTTAACATTTTCTTTCTTACAGTCCATTTTATGTTCTCACCATTCAAGGCATGGAAACTGGCTTTCATCCCACCTTATCCTTGCCAAGTGAGATTTATTTTTAGTCCTCATGCCAGCCATGGATAATTCACTGTTTTTTGGTCGTTTTTGTGCATTCAAATACTTTTCTTTATTGTTCTTGATGTCAGATCAAAAGGAAGATGATGATGCCAAAACGGAAACCTAAAATAGTGCCCTATAAAGATCATATAAGACTTGCTGAAGAAATTCCACAAGTGCAAGGTAAATAAAAATAATTTTGCTCTGAGATATCCTTAAGGAAAACAGCAACATAATACTTGAAATGAAATAGTCACCAATGCAGCATAATTTTGAAAGCCATTTTCTATGTTTCTCACATTTAATGATTCAACGGGGTATTTTATTATCTCGTGTACCTAGGTAGCGTGAAATCATGTTTTGTACACAGTTCAGTGGACAATCTTGTTGTGAATGGGACACAGCCGTGCTTAAGTACCAGAGTGTGAGATTAGTAGATCACATTGAGGCAACGACACAAGAGTCTAAAAAGATCAGTATGGAAATGGGAGGGGGAACTGAAGGTGTTTAGCAATTGGGAGATCAGGTATGTTTAGGTAGATGAGCAGAGGTCGGTGTTCGAACCTGGGTCTCTGGTGTTGTGGGACAGCAACTCTACCATCTGTGCCACTGTTGCCTCCCTTCTCTGCATGGAAAACCCAATCACAGATTAAGTCAACCGGTTTGCAGAGCCATTACATTTAGTATCCCAAGGGTGAAGCAGTGTGGACTATTCTCAGGGGGTAGTTGTATTTTTAATGGGAAAGTCATACATTGTCTGAACTGTCAAAAAAATTAATATTGTTATCTAATATTAATTTAATTAATTTAGTATTAAGAAATGGGAATTAGTTCAAATAATGCCTAGAATAATACATATGTTAAATGCCATTAGAGCTAAATATACAAAAGATATTTTGCAAACTGTGACTTATAAACTATGACCCTGCACTAAGGTGTAAGGTTGATTTAAAAAAACTCAATGGCTTGTTTTCTGATAACATAGAAACATAGGAAATAAGTGCAGGAGAATGCCATTCGGCCCTTCGAGCCTGCACCGCCAATTCAAATATGATTCATGGCTGATCATCCAATTCAGTATCCCGTACCTGCCTTCTCTCCATACCCCCTGATCCCTTTAACCACAAGGACCACATCTAGCTCCCTCTTAAATATAGTCAATGAACTGGCCTCAACTACGTTCTGTGGCAGAGAATTCCAGAGAGTCACCACTCTCTGTGTGAAAAATGTTTTCCTCACCTCGGTCCTAAAGGTATCCCCCCTTATCTTAGACTGTGACCCCTTGTTCTGGGACATCCCCAACATTGGGAACAATCTTCCTGCAATCTAGCCTATCGAACGCCCTTAAGAATTTTGTACGTTTCTATAAGATCACCCGCAGTCATCTAAATTCTAGCGAGTACAAGCCACGTCTATCCTAGTCTTTCCTCGTATGAAAGTACTGACATCCCAGGAATCAGTCTGGTGAACCTTCTCTGTACCCCCTATATGGCAAGAATGTCTTTCCTCTGATTTGGAGACCAAACATTGTACGCAATACTCCAGGGTGTGGACTCATTAAACCTGTACAACTGCAGTAGAACCACCCTGCTCCTATACTCAAATCATTTTGCTTATGAATGCTAACATACCATTTGCTTTCTTCACTGCCTGCTGCACCTGCATGCCTTACTTTCAAATATTGGTGTACCATGACACCCAGGTCTCGTTGCATCTCCCCTTTCCCTAAATTTGCCACCATTCAGATAATAGTCTACCTTCCTGGTTTATGACACCAAAAACATTTATCCACATTATACTGCATCTGCCATGCATTTGCCCCACTCACCCAGTCTATCCAAGCCACCTTGCAGCCTCCTAGCATCCTCCTCACAGCTAACACTGCCCCCCCAGCTTAGTATCATCCACAAACTTGGAGAGGTTGCATTCAATTTCCCTCGTCCAAATCATTAGTATATATTGTTAAAATAGCTGGGGGTCCCAGCACTGAGCTTTGCGGTACCCCACTACTCACTGCCTGCCCTTTCTGAAACAGAAACCCGTTTACTCCTAGACCATTTGCTTCCTGTCTGCTATAGACAGTTCTCTACCACATCAATACTGTATCCCCAATTACGATGGTGCTTTAAGTTTGTAAACTAATCTCTTATGTGAGACCTTGTTGAAAGCCTTCTGAAAGTCCAGATATAGCACATTCACTGGTTCTCCCTTATCCACTCTACTAGTTAATCCTCGAAAAATTCTCTAATGATTCGTCAGACATGGATTTACCTTTCCAATGATTTCACCACTTTCCAAATGTGCTGCTATCCCATCTTTAATAACTGACTCTGTCTATCCTTTCATCATTTCAAAGACCTCAATCAAGTCCCCCCTTAACCTTCTGCGCTCCAAAGTAACTAAAGACCTAACTTGTTCAACCTTTCTCTGTAACATAGTTGCTGGAACCTGGCAACATTCTAGTAAATCTCCTCTGTACTCTCTCTATTTTGTTGACATCCTTCCTATAACTAGGCGACCAAAATTGTTAACACCATACTCCAGAATTGGTCTTACCAATGCCTTTGTACAATTTTTAACAATTACTTCCCTACTCCTATATTCAATGCTTGATTTATAAAGGCCAGCACACCAAAAGGCTTCTTTACCACCCTATCTACATGCGATTCCACCTTCAGGGAACTATGCACAGTTATTCCTAGATCCCTCTGTTCCACAGCATTCCTCAATTCCCTACCATTTACCATGTACGTCCTATTTTGATTTGTCCTGCCAAGATGTAGCACTTCACACTTATCAGCATTAAACTCCATCTGCCATCTTTCAGCCCACTTTTCCAAATGGCCCAAATCTCTCTGTAGACTTTGAAAATCTACTTCATTATCCACAACACCACCTTTCTTAGTATCATCTGCATACTTACTGATCCAATTGTCCACCCCATCATCCAGATCATTGATGTACATGGACAAACAAACAGTGGACCCAACACAGATCCCTGAGGCACCCCACTGGTCACCAGCTTCCAACCTGACAAACAGCCATCCACCATTACTCTCTGACATCTCCCATTCAGCCACTGTTGAATCCATCTTGCTACTCCGCCATTAACACCAAAGATTGCACCTTCTTAAACCAACCTTCCATGGGGAACCTTGTCAAAGGCCTTACTGAAATCCATTATAGACAAACATCCACTGCTTTACCCTCATCAATTTTCCCTAGTTACTGCTTCAAAAAAATTCAAGAAGGTTTGTCAAACATGACCTTCCAGGCACAAATCCATGTTGACTATTCCTGATCAGACCCTGTTTATCCAGATGCTTATATATATTATCTCTAAGTATACTTTCCATTAATTTGCCCACACTGATGTCAAACTAATAGGTCTATAATTGCTAGGTTTATTCTTTGAACCTTTTTAAACAATGGAACAACATGCGCAGTACGCCAATCCTCCGGCACTATTCAGTTTACTAATGGGACATTTGAAATATTTCTGTCATAGCTCCTGCTATTTCTACACTAACTTCCCTCAATGTCCTAGGGAATAATCCTGTCAGGACCTGGAGACTTATCCACTTTTATATTTTTCAAACGTGGTCAGTACTTCCTCCTCTTTGAATCTCATAGTTTCCATAGCTACTCTACTCTTTCCCCTTAACTCACCGAGTTCAATATCCTTCTCCTTGGTGAATTATCGAAGAAAAGAAAATTGTTCAATATTCTCCCCATCTCTTTTTGGCTCTGCAGATAGCTGTCCATTCTGGTTCTCTAATGGTCCAATTTTATCCCTCGTTATCCTTTTGCTATTAATATAGCTGTAGAAACCCTTTGGGTTTACTTTTCACCTTTCTTGCCAAAGCAACCTCATATCTTCTTTTTATGATTTTAATTATTATGATATTAGTTGGGATCACGGAGACAGGTTGACGTAGGCTGGGAGAGCTGAACATCCAGGGATATTCAATATTCAGGAGGGATAGAGAGAAAGGAAAAGGAGGTAGGTGGGGTAGCATTGCTGGTTGCAGAGGAGATTAACGCAATGGAAAGGAAGGACATTAGCTTGGAGGATGGTGGAATCGGTATGAATAGAGCTGCAAAACACTAAGAGGCAGAAAACACTGGGTGGGTGTTGTGTACAGGGCCACCTAACAGTAGCAGTTAAGTTGGGGATGGTATCAAACAGGAAATTAGAAATGCGTGCGAGAAAGGCAAAAAAACAGTTATAATGGGTGACTTCAATCTACATTATAGATTGGGTGAATCAAATTGGCAGGGGTGCTGAGGAAGAAGATTTTTTGGAATGTATGTGGGATAGTTATCTAAATCAACATGTAGAAGGAACCAATGAGAGAGCGCGCTATTTTAGACTGGGTTTTGTTTTGAGTAATGAGGAAGGGGTAGTTAGCAGTCTTGTTGTACGTGCCCCCTTGGGCAAGAGTGACTATAAATATGGTTGAGTTCTTCTTTAGGATGGGAGAGTGACATTGTTAATTCAGAAACAATGGTTCTGAACTTAAAGACAGGTAATTTTGAGGGTATGAGATGTGAATTGGCCAAGATTGACTGGCAATTAATTCTAAAATGGTTGACGGTGGATATACAATGGAAGAAATTTAAAGACTGCATGGCTGAACTACAAAAATTGTTCATCCCCAGTTTGGCAAAAGAATAAAATTGGGGAAGGTAAGTACATCCGTGGATAACGAGGGAAATCAGGGATAGTATCAAAGCAAAGGATGATGCGTACATAGTAGCCAGAAAAAGCAGCATACCAGAGGGACTGGGAGAAAATTCAGACACCAGCAGAGGAGGACAAAGAGCTTAATTAGGAAAGGGAAGTATAGATTATGAAAGTAAAAACTGGCAGGGAATATAAAAACTGACTGTCAAAAAGGTTTTATAGATATGTGAAGAGAAAGAGGGTTAAAACAAATGTAGCTCCCTTGCAGTCAGAAACAGGTGAGTTGATCATGGGGACAAGGATATGGCGGACCAATTGAATAACTACTTTGTTCCGTCTTCACTAAGGAAGACATAAATAATCTGCCGGAAATAGCAGGGGACCGCTTGGTCAAGGAGGAATGATGCGTGAAATCCAGGTTAGTCGGGAAGAGGCGGTGATTGGGTAAATGAATGGAATTAAAGGACGATAAATCCCCAGGGCCAGGTAGGCTGCATTCAAGATTACTTAAGGAAGTAGCTTCCGGAAAATAGTGGATGCATTAGTGATAATCCTTTCAAAAACTCTTTAGATTCTGGGGTAGTTCCTGAGGATTGTGTGGGTAGCAAACGTAACCCCTCTTTTTAAGAAGGGAGGGAGAGAGAAAACTTGGAATTACAGACCAGTTAGTCTAACATTGGTAGTGGGGAAACTGTTAGAGTCAGTTATTAAAGATGGGATAGCAGCACATTTGGAAAGTGGTGAAATCATTGGACAAGTCAGCATGGATTTACAAAAGGTAAATCATGTCTGACGGAATCTTGTAGCATGGATAAGGGGAGAATCAGTGGATGTGTGGTATATCTGGACTTCCAGAAGGCTTTCGTACAAGGGTCCCACAAATAGATTAGTACACAAACTTAAAGCATACGCATTGGGGGTTCAGTATTGATGTGGATGGAGAACTGGCTGGCAAACAGGAAGCAAAGAGTAGGAGAAAACAGGCCCTTTTTCACAATGGCAGGCAGTGACTAGGTGTGGTGGTACCGCAGGGCTTAATGCTGGGAACCAGCTATTTACAATATATATTAATGATTTGGCTGAGGGAATTGAAGGCAATATCTCCAAGTTTGTGGTTGACACTAAGCTGGGAGGCAGTGTGAGCTGTGAGGAGGATGCAGGAGACTGCAAGGTGACTTGGATAGGTATATGGTGTGAGTGGGCAAATGCATGGCAGATGCAGTATAATGTGTATAAATGTGAGTTTATCCACTTTGGTGGCAAAAACAGGAAAGCAGACTATTATCAAAATGGTGGTCGATTAGGAAAAGGGGAGATGCAGCGAGACCTGGGTGTCATGGTACACCAGTCATTGAAAGTAGGCATGCAGGTGCAGCAGGCAGTGAAGAAAGCAAATGGTATGTTAGCTTTCATAGCAAAAGGGATTTGAGTTATAGGAGCAGGGAGGTTATACTTCAGTTGTACAGGGTCTTGGTGAGACCACACCTGGAGTATTGCATACAGTTCTGGTCTCCAAATCTGAGGAAGGACAATATTGCCATAGAGGAGGAGTGCAGAGAAGGTTCACCAGACTGATTCCCGGGATGTCAGGACTGTCTTATGAAGAAAGACTGGATAGACTCGCTTTATACTCTCTATAATTTAGGAGATTGAGAGGGGATCTTATAGAAACTTACAAAAATTCTTAAGGGGTTGGACAGGCTAGATGCAGGGAAGATATTTCCCAATGTTTTGGGAGGTCCAAGACAAGGGGTCACAGCTAAGGATAAGGGGGAAATCCTTTAAGACCAAGATGAGAAGCTAACTTTTTTTCACACAGAGAGTGGTGAGTCTCTGGAACTCTCTGCCACAGTCAGGGTAGTTGAGGACAGTTCATTGGCTATATTTAAGAGGGAGTTAGATGTGGCCCTTGTGCCTAAGGGGATCAGAGGGTATGGAGAGACGGCAGGTACAGGATACTGAGTTGGATGATCAGCATGTTCATATTGAATGGCGGAGCAGGCTCGAAGGGCCAAATGGCCCTACTCCTGCACCTAATTTCCTATGTTTCTATGAAGTGGCCACCAAAAGGTGCATAATTTTGAAAGCCACTTTCTATGTTTCTCACATTTAATTATTTAATGGTATTTTATTGTCTCGTGTACCTAGGTAGCGTGAAACGCATTGTTTTGTACACAGTTCAGTGACAATCTTGTTGTGAATAGGGACAGGCACGCTTAAGTGCAAGAGTGTGGAGATTAGTAGATCACATTGAGGCACGACACGACAGTTGCCATGTTTCCAGCCACAATCTTGAGCCCTTCAAGATCAGAGTTGTTAAAAATCTGAGAGCCTCAACTTGGCCATTAAGACACATTGTCCAGGAGGTGGCTGTGAGTTGGAGTTGCATGGGGCCTGCTTGACCTGGCGATGTGACGATGCCCTCCACCATTGTTCCGCCACTCCGTGCCAATGCAGCTGCATCTGATCCACACGCATGGCCATTTTGGAACGGTGCCTGATCTAATTGGAATTTGGAAGGGGGAGGGATGGAGAGAGAGGGAAACCAAGGGTTATTTGACAGTCAATATTCATACCGCAACTCAAGTGAAATGTGTGGTCCTGTTCCTCCTAGTCATTTTGGGCTTGACTCAGACATTGGAGGAGGGCCAGGCCAAAAAGGTCAGTATGGGGAATGGGAGGGGGAATTAAAGTGTTTTGCAATTGGGAGAATCAGGTAGGTTTTATGTAGACGAGCAGAGTCGAGGTTTGAACCAGGGTCTCTGTCACTGTGGGACAGCAAAACTCTACCATCTGTGCCACTGCGCCTCTCTTCTCTGCATGGAAACCCAATCACAGAGTAGCCAACCGGTTTGCAGAGCCGTTACATTTAGTATCCCAAGGGTGAAGCAGTGTGACTATTCTCATGGGGTAGTTGCGTTTTGTTTTGTTTTTTAATATTTTTATTAGACGTATATACATATCATAACCAAAACATGATTTGTTTACCAGTTACATATTAACACAGCTTCTGTTTATTTTTTATAGATATTTTTGAAAGAGATCAAAAGAGAGAAAATAAATAAGGGAAGAGAAAAATGAAACTATAAGCTAATGGAGGGGGAAGGGGAGAAAAAAATAAAAAAGATTATCAATAACACAATTTTTGGAGATTATAGATCCGTAGATTATAGAGTGTGATTATACATCCAGTCCTGGATTCAAGTTTCAGTCAAGCTTCAGTGCTGAACCAATTTACCCATTCAGAAAAAGCAATAAATGGAGACCATATTCTAGCAAATAGTAATGATTTAAGACAAGTCATAATATTTTCCAAAAGTCTCAGACTTTTTCCACAATCCACATTTTATTTGTGGGGGTTGTTGGGTTTTTTCCAAAAATTATAATATTATTTTTTCCAAATTATACTATAATCAAGGACATTTATTTGGTTTATTGAAAGTTTTATGTTTTGTTCTGATATTCCTATTAGTTTTTGGATCAGGGTTCCAATTAGATATTAATAACTTCAAAATGATTTAAAAAATATTCCGTCCAAAATGTTTTAAGTTTTATACAGTTTACAAAAGTATGAGTTAAATTAGCTTCTAATATTGACATCTGTCATAGGAGAGAGATATTTGGAAAAAATCTGTTTATTTTGTTTTAGAATAGTGCATATATTTAGAATAGTGAATCTATTTGTACTTTAAATTGTATTAAGGGGTGTCTGTCATTTAAAAAGCATTGATGTTTTATGTTGTAAACTATCATCCCACATACATTTCTTATGGGCTGAGCCAATTAATTTTTCCATGCTTGTGTATGTAGTTAGATATCGATGGGACCTCACTATCTAAAAGGATATTTTAGACTGTGAGATATTAATTTTCTGCATTAAGATTTTATTCGAACATTCGTCATGGATTTCTGGCTCCCTAATTCTCATATTTCTTGTATATGTTATTTAACATAATCTCCAATTGTAAATATCAAAAAAATATATTTGAGTGTAATCCATAATTCTGTTGGAACTCCTGAAATGAAAGAAAAATACCTTTTCGGTAAAGATGTCCACCTTTTTAATTCCATTGTTTTTCATGTACAAAACCTTTATCCAACACAGAAGGTTTAAATGGAGGATTATTTACAATAGGGGAGAAGGAGTGATAAATTATCCAATTTTAAAGTCATTTTTAATTGTTTCCAAGTTTGTATAGCACTAATATATTATCGGATTTTCAAAGTGTTTTTTTTATTCAATTTTATAGGGTTAACACGATTGAGCCAATTTCAAAATGTAAAGATTCTTCCTTTTCCATCTTTAACCAGTCTATTGTTGATCCATATCTTCCAACCAGAAGGTCATATTTTTAATATTAACTGCCAAAAATAAAATAGAAAACATTTAGATAGAGCATTCATCTTGGACTTACATAAATGTTTTTTACTTATTCTATGCTTATTCTATGCTTCTTGTAATCACAAATAAAACTTGTAATAATAAGAATCAAGTTTTTTTAAATATATTTTGGGAGATATATCAGATGATTGATAAATAAGTACAGTTATTGTGGAAGGAAAATCATTTTTATGGCATTAATTCTACCAAGCATTACGATGTTAAGTGTTTTCCAATACTGAATATTCTTATGAAGTGTATTGAGTAAAGGAGGAAATTTTAATTTAAATAAAGAAGTATATTTCTTAGTCATATTTAAATTTGTTATATATATTTTAAAAGGTATGTGGGTTTAGTTCGTTATTGGCATAATTTTACTTTTTTTCCAATTAATTCTATATCCAAAGAATGAGCCGAATTGAGATAAGATTTGGTAAATTTAGAATATTAGTTTCAGGGTTGTAATATATAGTAATACATCATCTGCTTATCTAAAGACATTTATTAACTATCTCAGTATTATACCATAAATTTCTGGGTTTGTGGGCTCAAATACTTTCTGCAATTGGTTCGATAGCTAGGGCGAATAATAACGGAGATAATGGGCGTATTTGCATTTTTTTAATGGAAAGTCATTCATTGTCTGAACTGTCAAAAAATTAATATTATTCATTTAATTAATTTTGTATTTTTTTTTTTTTTAAGAAATGGAATTAGTCCAAATAATGCCTAGAATAATACAATATGGTAATGCCATTAGAGCTAAATATACAAAAGTTTTTTTGGGCAAACTGTGATTTATAAAACTATGAATCTGCACTAAGATGTAAGTTGATTGGAAAAACTCAATGGCTTTTTTCTGAAGAATTTTGATTTGTATAATTAGGTTGTACTTTTGAGGGCTGTTCAGAAAATGTTATTCTTCTACTTTTAACTTGGTATATTTCTCATTTATCTTTGTTTGCAGAACATATCAATCAGAATGCTTGCCAGCACATGCGAACATTGCTGGCAAGGTGCGAGAGTAAACCAATGATACCTGGGTTACAGTTGTCTTATTCTGGAAGTGATCAGTTCAATCATTTGAGGTATTCTGTCCCTTAATCTTAAAACTGTGTCCCTTTCATTCTGAAATGTGTGCAATCACATTTAGCTAAATGGGAGGATTCAATGTTCATGCTGTTGGTTGGCGAAAATGTGATTGTGGCCCCATATGAACCGGCAGTGTTTTTCCTGCCGAGATGGGGTTCAAAATTCACTGCAACCGCAAGGTTCCAAAATGATCGCGTTACACAAAATCTCACTCACAAGATGGTTTAAATGCATATTAATTTACGGGAATTAAACACTAAATTTCTTCCATTTGACCTATAAATTCATGACAATGAGATTTAAAAATCATATAAAATTGTGAATACTTGTGTGAATGTTATTTGGACACTTTATAATTTCTACATTTTTTTCTAAAACTGCAAATATTAACTTGTTTTTGTTTAATGCTGTTCAGTGTTTTTTTTAATTTACATTATAAACAGATGTCTCTGAGGAAGAAATGCAAAATTGTCAATCCAAAAGCCCAGACAGGCATAGCTAGAGTTCAACTTGAAGTGAATTTCTCTGTCATGCCCGAGTCTCAGAGGGATCTTAAAAATGGACACATCGTGTACTTGTACACCTCGTTTGGAAAAGTCTGTCTGAAACAGAGTTAATCGCTGAGTTCACATTTCTCTTTGTCAGATGCAAAAGGCTATTCATTTGGTGCTGTTAAGTTAAGAGTGAAGGCTCTCGTTAATGGAATTTCCTTAAGTTTAAAAAACTCACCAATCACAATGAACTTGGAACATTTATGAAAATTTGTGATGAAACTTTTAAACTTCCAGAAGGCAGTCAACACGTTTATTTAGATGACATTCCACTGCCTGGTGCTCATGATCCTGAATCCTTGACATCAGCTGAAAGCCAAGTGCCCATATTTCAAGACACTGAGGACATGGGTGATGACAGTCATAGTCTACATCCTCCACCGAATCTAGCAACGCCAGTATAGTAAATACTTTGAAACTTGATGTAACTGAGAAACTGAAGGAGGAGACTGCTCAGCAAGATCACACAATATGATGCAGAGGAGATAATATGGAAGTTAGTTCATCAAAACAGCAGTCTCCCAATGCCACCATGTGTTATTTTGTCATGTAGGATGCGGGCCCACTGCAAGAATTACCTTGATAATCTCGGGAGCATGGTAGGGAGGAGGTGCTCTGTGAGGCAGTGACATGGAGGGAGGTGCAGAGCAACAGACGGAAGAAAAAACAGAAGGAAATGAGAGCAGAAATCATCAAGAACGACAGAAAGGCAAAGAGCATGCACGGAAACGAAAGAGAGGAATAAAAAACTAGAAAAAAAATTGAAAGAGGACTGATTTAAACAGCATTTGCAGAGCGATTACCCGAATTTGGACTACTCCAAATGTGATGATCTAGAGGACATTAATGGGAAAGTAGTGGGCAGAAAGGCATGTCTTGTGTGGTTTGAAGAGTAAAAAAAAAACTAGTAAGATTAATGAGAACTTACAGTTTCGAAGTTTGATCTGTAATTTTATGAGGAGTTACGATGAGGGATTACGTGAAGACGCCGCCACAGACACGCATGCGCGACATTTCTTCAAAGCACCGGTGTGGATTCACAGAAAAAACACAACAATTGAAATAAATATAGTAAAAGAAAAAATAAGAACTTAATTACCAGAATGAATCTGTTATAATAGAGGGTGGGAAGCGTGAGGGCACGTAATCCCTGATCGTAACTCCTCATAAAAATACAGATCAAAACTTCGAATGGTAGGTTCTCATTTAATCTTCCTATTTTACTTTCGGAGTCACGTGACTGATTACGTGAAGACTTCAAAGCTCTGTGAATCCGAACCGTGAACCAGCTCATGGCTTCACTCACCGGCCTGAAGACCTTAGAGGGAGGAAGCATGTTATACAATCAACAACAACCTGTTTGTGAACAATAATAGGTTTATTAATGATTACAAAAAACAGAGAGCTCACCCCGGCTTAAATTAAATATTAGCTGCAGACTCTAAAAATTCTGTCTGCAAATGGTATGCAGGTTCCGCCAGCGGCTTATTATAAAAACCTTTGGAAAGTTCTCTCCGAGGACCATCTGCTCTGGCCAGAATATGGTCCATAGGCACGTCCATTCACCTAGCCGCTGACCGTGGATGCAGCCCTGGTGGAGTGAGATTTGTAAACATTAGTATCGACTCCCGCGGACTTAAGCAACCTGCTTGAGCCCATGCTTGAAATTGTTTTGGCTCGTCACCTGACCAGGAGGCTTCTTGTGGCTTATCCATAAGGCTTTTTCTCTCCCTCTTAAGTTATATGTTGTGTCTATGTAACTTGGCGAGATGGGTCTTGGCACACAACCGGGTCAGGTGAATATGCCCGGAACTCCATTACTCGACGGCGTGGTACCATTGGTCTAGTTTTGTTTGACCAGTCCCTCTGAATGTGAAATGTGTTATACAGTCCATTATGACTCTGTCATGCTGTCCAGCCTCAGAAGGTGGAGGGACTGTACGCTTTGAGTGACACTAGTGCCATGAGCAAGCTGATTGATTTACAGTGTAAGTTTGTTCCAGCGTGAGTGACCTGGCGGGGTGGCCATCCCCTAAGGTACAACTTGCTGACATCCAGATCTGAGGTGTACCTAGGCCTAGGGGAATTGGTTTTAAAAATGCCCCTCATGATTTTGACCACTAGTGGATGGGACCCCAAAGTCAGTTGTCCTGCCTGCTGGAACCAATAAGCTGACAAAAAATCGCACTCCTGGCTGTATTAATTGCGCTGTAGCTGAGTCCTTTCCCCAGATGTAATCCAACCAGAAACTCCACAACACTGGTGGCTGTAGCTGTAGTGTAGGTAGTTCCTGTTTTGGAGCAATATACCGTTCCCATTTTCTTATGTTGGTCAGGCATTGTCTCCTGGTGGACTCCCGGTGGGATGCGGTTCATCATGTTGATGGCGTCCGTCTCCAGACAGTCCCAGGCCCAGTAGAGGTCTTTTTTAGAATCTGCAAGCCAGGAGATTGACTCTGTCATGGCACGGGTGACTAATGCCTGAACACTGGGTGGATGTACTAACTCTCGACTGCTGGGGAATTCCAACGGTGTTTCAACATGCCATGTCGGAAGGCCACTGGGAACATGGCTGTGTAGGCCAGTCGGGTATTATCAAGATTCCTGAAGCGGAATCCAATTGAATCTTGCGTAATACCCCATACTGATGAGGCAAGAAGGGAGGAAAAGCATAAAAGAGGAAAATTTTCCCCCAATGCAGCGAGAATGCATCAACTGCTGCTGCCTCAAGGGTCTGGTTCCCAAGCGACTAAAAATACGTTGGTACCTGGTGAAAAAATTCAGCCTGGATGCAAATAGATCGATATCTGGTGTGCCATAATTCTTTGTAATTTCAGCAATATTTTGGGATTTAACATCCATCCTTCGATGTTATCATTGAATCCTGCGTGACCTGGTGTCTGCCACTGTATTTTGCTTACCGGTAGGTAAGTTGCTGATAACCAAATATGTCTCACACAACCTTCGAAAACACAATCCATTGCCAGATTAGGTTGGCTCAAATTGTTACACGATATCGACTTTACACCACCCATGTGGTTGATATAAGCCACACCGTGGTATTATCTAATTGCAAACCGGACATGTGGGGGCATGATGCGTATAAGATGAAGATGCTTTTAAACCTAAAACCGCACCCAAATTCTAAGTAGTTGATACCCCGTGTCTGTTAGGCAAGATGATTCAAATTTAGTCCATATGCCCCCTGTGCTGGATTGCATGTTAGTTGCTCCCAAGCCCAAAGCACTGGCATCCGTTTGAATGAGTTTAATACTGGATTGGTGATTATTATGGGACTGGAGCTGAGCCTTACGTTCCTTGCCCACCCATTGTAACTCATGGAATGGATTCAGCAGTTAAACTCATAGCTCGGTCAAAGTGACCTGAGTTTTGCTTTAGTGCATGCACTTTTGCTCTTTGCAAATTTTGTTATAGTGCAAAGGCCCAATTGTAACAGCTGGAAAAGCTGCTACCATTTTGCCAATAACTCTAGCTACCTCCCGTATGGTTGGCTGATGTTTATTCATGAGTTCGTTGCATGATAGTGCCAATTCTGATGCTTTCCCCTTCAGCAGAGTTAAATCATGCGTACAGTATCAATCGTAAATCCAAGATAGTCCATGGCAGTGGACGGTTGTAAAATTGGATTTATCTGGATGTATGACAAACCCCAAAGTTTTCAAACAAACGTTTGGTGGTGCTACTGCCAAAATGGCTGTCTCCTAAGGTTTTCCCTACTATTAAAATGGGCGTCTAAATACGCCATGACTATATGCTTTTGTTTCCTCAATAATGCCAAGGCAGGTTTTAGATTCTTAGTGAACAGCCTTGGAGCGGAGGCTTAGCAACCCATTTGGTAAGTCTTTAAATTGCCCATAGCTGTTTCATCCTGATAAATTTTAAGTATTTACGATGCTCCTTGTGTATGGGTACTGCGTAGTAGGCATCTTTTAATCAAATGCTTGCTAGAAATGTACCCTCTAGAAACCAATAGTCTGGCTGTTTCAAAAGTCATCCATCTTGAAAAGTATCTATATACCTGGACCAGACTTGTTAAAGTAGTTAAGTCAATGATGATGCGACTCCACATCTTTTTTGTTTTTAGTGAAAATATTAGACACAAATTCCAAAGGTTCATGTTTTGTTCTTTCAATGACTCCTTTTTGCTTTACACTCATCAGTTCAGCTTGACCCTCTTGTTCCTCTTTGATGAGAGGGTTGAATACCCTTTTGTGGTATATGCTGAAACTGGCGGAATGTTTTCATGAACAATTTTGTAGCCATGAACGCTGCTGAGTATATATTGTCATTAGTGATGGATTCCATGCATCCCAAAAACAAGTGCAAATCTCCCCCTGTTAGTATTGAGCCCCTACTGCTCATATGCTGCGAGGAACCCTACCACCTACCTCCATGGTTATTGGTGCTTCTTCTGCCTCTTCGCTGGGCGATGAGGCGTCTGCTGGGCTGTAGAGGTTGATGTATGATGTTGATGTTGTTGGGGGGTGGCGCATTTTCCATTGGGGTCCGCTCTGGGCCCTGGCCTAAAAAAGGCGTTACGGGGAATGGTTGCGGACCCCGAGCTTTCACCAGTCCCATAGTGTGGTCGACGACTGGTGGACGCCATGGGGTACTGCACGCCCTGGGTTTGTTAGGTCTGCTCGGTCCCAAACCTGCCCTCACGAGACCAAAGGTCTTGGATTCTTCCTCTAGGTCTTTTCACCTTTTTTGAAGTTCTTTCCAAATGAGCAGAATAGGAGGTTTCTGAACCCGGTGTTTTGCAAAGTCCCGCAAAATTTGGGTTGAGGGCAGGCTTGATAATTTCCTTCCATACATAATTTATTTCATATTGAGAGGTGCACAGCAGAGCTAATGTGTCCTTGCTGATTTGTGGAGATGTCCCGCACCATCAATGGACCGAGCATAAGATGTTATTGAAAAAAACAAAAAAAAACGGGGGTGTATATAACCGGGGGGAAAAAAAACAGTCAGGAGTTAAGGATTTTTCTGGGGCTTCAACTCCAGGTTCCTGATGTTCTGCCTCAAATGTCCCCAAATGTGGCTGTTTACAGCGGGATACATTCAAATGATGTTACAATTTACTGGGGCTGTTATTAGTTCAAGAGCATCATTGACCACCTGTTCTTGTAGGGGGTTTGAGGGACAAGGTGGTTAGTGCTGAGCTGCATGTTGCGGACCGTCTAATGGCACGACCCGCTTGTGGAATGGCCACGTAGCGGTTGACCACACCGCAGAAGCTCTTCCTGATCCTGTACACACACTGCGTACTCCCGAGAATCTTCAGCCAGTGATTCCCTCTTCTTGACCAAGCCCGCCTGGTCGCCAATGCTGCCTCCCAAAAGAAGGTGAAGCAATGGCCAGTGCCGTAAAAAGGGCACGTTGCGGGCAGTGCTCTGACGCTCCCTTGGCGAGTCTGCTTGCTGCCTCTCTCAGCAGATTCTCGGCTGGAGCAATTCGCTCACATGAGCAGTTCCATTTGGCTTAGGCGGATGTCCTGTGTCGATCTCGGAGGGTGAGGCATCTTCTTCCGAATAGTCGGATACTACCGCCCGGTTCTTGGCTGCAGGTACCTCCATCCGCTGCTCAGGCAGCACGAGGCGGTGCTGGGCTCGGTAGTTTTTTACCGCCGCCTCTTGCACCCCCCCCCTCCAAAGAGCATTCCTTCAACGGACAGGCGAACGGGGGCGTGGAGCTCTGCCAGACTTTCATTTCCTTGGTCTTGATTTTCTTTCTGGAAAACAAGCAGACCACAGAGAAAAAGACTACACGGGCCCACGGTAAAACTTACCTGGTCGGCACGACTTTCCAAATTTGTGTCGGCGGGAGGTGAGCGCCTTGAATCTCCCATTCGTCGCTTGGGTGCACTGCGCATGGAAACGCTAATGTCGCGCGATGCGTGCCTGGACGGGGTCTTCACTTGAGTCTGCTCACGTGACTCCGAAGTAAAATTGTAGTTTACAATGCCAAATTTGAAAAGTTGAGGATAATAAACAAGGTGTTGTACCGAGTTGCTTATTGGTTGCAACCTGAGGTGCATGATGTTGCAACAGATTCCTGATTACCAAATGTACAGTAGCAGATTATTAATAAGACTTGGTCTTTTGCTAGAAATTGTAAAATTATTTACCCTACTCTTTAACACGACTTAAGTCATATAATACGCAAAAATATTAAAGTTCTGAGATCTTAAAAGAACTATCACATTTTTGAATTTTTAAAGCAAGGTTCTCTGGCGTGTTTATTACTATTTCAACAACGGTACAATTTTGTTATTTATAGAGTTAATTTTTTATTAGATCGAGCAGTGTTACAATAGTCATCAGTCCAAACCATACGAACTTTGTTAAACGGATCTTACCTACTAAAATATCCCAGCGTTTCCAGGGATCCCCCGAATCCCAGTGTAGCTGGGGGGTCCTCATTTATCGGTTAAGCATATTAACATTGACTTCTAATTATTATTTTTTTAATAATAGATAGAAAAAATATAAAGAGAGATAAAAATGTGGAAAATTAGAAAAAAGATAGAATATTGCTATCATAATCAATTTAGGAGAAATGTCCGTAGGTCAGAGATACAGTAACTTTCATCTGATGTCCTGTGTGTTCAAGTTCTTGTAGTCAGGCTTCCGTGATGGCAATAATTAAGTGTCATATAACTGCATATAACAATTACCAGGTCTCGGAAAGACAGGACCCCTCCTTCTCGGCCTCTTCCAGTCTCCTGCCCGACAATTTGTTTTTCCCAATCAGTCCACAGTTGTCTACCATGCACTCAGACCATTACCCTCATTCCTTCACGTCCTTCTATATCACTATCCACTATCACTCTTAAATGTTAGAATCTGATCTCTTGCACCTGCCGTGACCCTTCTGCGGTAAGCTCATTCCATGTGCCAGCCACACACCCTCTGAGTTTAATGAAGTTCCCCCTCACGTTACCACAGAAACTCTTCCCTTAATTCTCATGTCTTTATTCTAGTTGCATAATTCTGTGTTTGTCATAAAGACAAAATTTAATTTTTCCAGACGTTAAGCGCTCCGAAATTCCATAATCACACATTTTGTTGTGGGGTGTTGTGGGTTTTTCTAAATTTTTATATTATGTTTTCCCCGTTGATTATACGTAATAAGGAAATGTAATTGGTTTTATTGTAAGTTTTAGGTTATTTATTACTGATATGCCCTAATATTAGTTTAACTTAGGATCAGGCTCTGAAGTTGAGTATTACCCACACAGAAATATTTTAAAAATATCCATTCAGCGAAATGTTTTAATTTTTTATGCCTACTTTATCTAAAGTGTATGGGTTTAAATTAGTCTCAGAGTATTGACATTTATCACTCGCAGAATAGGAGAGTATATTGTGGGGATACAGATTCTATTTAATTTGTTTTAGAAATAATGTGCTCAATGTCGTATGTAGCTACTTTTTAAATTGTATTAAAGATCATTCTGTCTGGCGTTCTTGACGGAACATTGATGTAATGTATGTTTGTTGATTCCATTCGCCGTCTATCGCCAGAAGTTATGTCTTGTTTGTTATGGTGTTATCTCTGAACTACTATGGTATTTTTCACATTGCTGTGTCTGTATAATAATTCCTTCGACGGAATCTCACACATCATAAAGAAGTATTATAAACGTAGACCCCCTCATGATTACTAATTTGACTAATCGTTGGGGGTGTTTATTCAAATATTAATCTAAAAATCTCTGGCTATCAGTCTTGTATTACTCTATGAGATTTTGTAATAGGTACAATTAAGTAAAACTATTTTATATGCCTTTAATTTCAGGTCATCCAAGTAAGATAGCGCTTTTCATATTTGTTTCTAGAATGCTTCCAATACTATTTATAACAAAATTATCATTCAATTATCTTCAATTTTTAAAGACAGTATGGGCGTTTTGGACGGCCTCAGATCAATGCTTTTGAGTTAAGTCAATGGAAAAGCATATGGGAAACAATAATGCTAATTTTCGAGTGAACAATCGGCCTTAACTTTTAATACTGAAGATAAAAAGTGGATTACGGCTGTAAATTAAACTTCTTTTTATGCTTTATCTGATGGATAAAATTGCAGACTTGATTCTTAAATCTCAAATTGTTTTTTAAATTGCTAATATGGTGGAGAAAGCAGGCCTACAGGGTGTTAATTGATATGGGACGATCCAGCCTTGATTCAGGTGAATGAGCCGTGCCGCACTACCCGCGGTTGCTGGCTCAATGGGCCGAATGGGCCTCCTCCTGTCACTTGACGCTTTCATATGTCTATGTCTATGTCTATGTAC
>JAVHYY010000313.1:0-200127 GCA_035221665.1 Okamejei kenojei | reverse complement strand
CTCTCTCTCTCTCTCTCTGGCCCCCTTCCTCTCTCTCTTCTCGCACCTCCCTCTCTCTCTCCGCCCCTCTCTCGCTCTCACTCCTCTCCTCTCTGGTGCCGCCCCTCCTCCTCTCTCTCTGCCCCTCTCCTCTCTCTGCCCCCTTCTCTCCCTCTCTCTATCTGCTCTACTCTCTGCCCCACTCTTCTCTCTGGCCATCCTCTCTCTCTCTCTGCCCCTCTCTCGTCTCTCTCCTGACCCCTCTCGCTCTCCCACCCCCCCTCTCTCTCATCTGCCCCCCCTCTCTCTCTTCCCACAGCTCTCTCTCTCTGCCCCTCCTTTCACGCTCTCTCCCCTCTTCTCTCTCTCCGCCTTCTCTCTCTCCCTCTCGAGAGAAAAGATAGGAGAAAATTTTAATAATTAAGAGAGAGAGAAGAGAGAGAAGAGAGAGAGAAAAAAGAGAAGATAGAGGAAGAAAGGATCGATAAACATCCGACCCTATCGCTCTCTCCACCCCTCGCGCTCAGATCTCTCTCTCTCTCTCTCCCCTCTATCTCACACCTCTCCCCCTCTGTCTCTCTCCCTCTGTCTCTCTCTGCCCCTCTCCCCTCCCTCTCTCTCCCTCTCTCGCTCTGCCCAGCCCCCCTCTCTCTCTCCTCTCCTCCCCCCTCTCTCCCACTCTCCACCCCTCTTCCGTCTGTATTTCCCCTCTCCATCCTCGCTCTGTCTCCTCTCTCTCTCTCTCTGCCCCCCCCACATCCCACACACACACACATCCCCCCCTCCACACTCACCCACTCAACGCACCCAACACACAGCACACCCCGCCCCACACACACACACCCACACACACACCTCCCCACTCACACCACAGCAACACACCCCCACCCTCCACACACAGCCCCACACACACACAGACCCTCACAACCTCCCCAACACTCACACACCCACACACACAGCCCCCCCACACACACACACACACATCCCCACACCAACACACACTACACACACAACTACCTCCCCACACACACACACCGCCCACACACACACACCCACACACACACACATCCCCACACAACAACAACACATCCCCACAGCCTCCACAGCCCCCACACTCCCACACCACACCAGTCCACACACCACACACATCCCCCCACACTCCACACACATCCCACACACTCACTCAGTCCCTCTCTTCTCTCACAACCGCCACTCTCTCTCACTCACACCCACTCTACACCGTCCCTCACACACACACTCTCCACACCGGCCCATCCCACACACACACACAAACTCCACATCACACACACACTCACCACACACACCTGCCCACTATCTCTCCCTCTCACACACACAACTTCCCCCTCACACACACACAGCCCCCACGCTCACACTCTCACACTCACATCAGCCCCTCTCTCACTGCCCCCCACACACACTCTCTACCACTCACACTCACAGCCCCCCACACACACTCACCGCCCCACACACACACACCCCCACACACACACTGGCCCCTCACACAACTCACAGCCCCACCTCACACAGACCCTCATCTACACATCCCCCACACACCACACAGCCCCGCACTCTCTCACCCCCCCCACACACACACACTCATGCCCCCCACACACTCACACACACCCCCCCCACACCTCACTCATCCCCTCTCAATCTCTCACACAGCCCACACACACACACACACGTCACTCCCGCCCCTCTCTCCTCTCCCTCACAACTCACAGCCGCCCCTCTCACTCACACTCACAGGCGCCCCCCACCACACACCCCTCTCTCTCTCACTGCCTCACACTCCTATCTCTCAGCCCCGCCTACTCTCTCTCTCTCTTCCCCCCTCATTCTCTCTCAGCCCCTCTAACCACACACATCAGCCCCCACGTCTCTCTCCACTCTCTCTCACTGCCCCACTCCCACACACTCCACCGCCCCCACACTCACAACACCGCCCCTCTCACTCCACCCTCTCTCTCTCACAGCCCCTTCGCCCACTACACTCAACTCTCCATCACCCTCTCTCTCTCACTGGGCCCCCCTCACACACCCTCTCACACTCTTCCCCTCACAACCACAGCACACATCTACACCTACCTCCCCTACCACTCTCTGCCACACACTCTTTACACTCACTCTCACAGCCCCACACTCACACACTCAGCCACACGACACACACCTACCCGCCTCTCTAACATCACTCTTTCCGCCCCCCCCACACACACTCACACACTCCTGGCCACGGCCCCCTCTCTCTAGTCATCACCTCTCTCGCTCCTCCGCCCCCTCTCCTATCTCACTCTCTGCCCTCTTTCCTCTCCTACCCCTCTCTCTCCACCTCTTCTCATCACTCTCTCTCCCCGCGCCACTCTCTCTCCGCACTCTCTCTCTCTTCCCCTCTCTCCTCCCTTCCTTTTCCCTCTTCTCCCCTAATCCCCTCTCTATTTCTCTACATTTTCTTCCCTCTCTACCTTCTCTCTCCTCTCCCCCCTCTCCTCCCCCTCACTCCCCTCCCACTCTCTCTATCTCTCTCTCCTCCCCTCTTCTCCCCTATCTACCCGTCTCTCTCCCCACCTTCCCTCGATCTCCGCCCCCGTCCCTCTCTACTTGCTCTCTCTCCATCTATCTCCACATCCCTCTCCCATCTCTCTCCCCTCTCCCATGTCTCGCTCTCTCTTCCCCTATCTGTCTCACATCTCTCTATCTCTCTCTCCTCTCTCTCTCTCTCCTCTTCTCTCTCCTCCCTCTCTATCTCTTCTCACTCTCTCTCTCTCTCTCTCTCTCTGTCTATCTGTCCTCTCTCCTCTCACTCTCCCTTTCTCTCTTTCTCCTCCGCCCCCCCCTGCCCCTCTCTTGTCTATTGTCCTCCCCCTCTCTCTTCTCTCTCTCTCTCTCTCTCATACCTCTCTCTCCTCACTGTATCGCTCCCCCTTCTCCGTCCCTCTCGCCCCATCCACCCTCTCTCTCCCTCTCTCGCGCCTTCTCCTCACTTCTCTCTCCTTCTCCCCTCTCTCTTTCCCTCTCGCCCCTCTCTCCCCCCTCCAGCTCCCCTCTTACACACTCATCTTGTATCTCTGACGTCCCCCTACCTCGCTCCTCTCGCTCCGCGCCTCTCTCTGTTCTCTCCTCTCTCTCCGTCCTCCTTTCTCTCTCCGCATTCTCTCGCCCCTCCTCCCTCCATGTCTCGGCGTGAATGTAGGGGCCGGACCGGAGCGGACAGAACTGCGCTGCCTCTGGATGGATGGATGGAAGTGGATGAGCTCAGCTCAGGGCGGGATTTATGAATGAGCTGGAGCACTGAGGTGAGCGGGATATTTCACCACGCTCTTCAGCTGCTCCCTGAACTTGGACTGTCACCGCCATTCGTAAATAAATGTGTTGGTTGCAGCAGCTGACATTCTCAGCAAATACCCGAGGTTGTTAAAGATCCGTTGAGAATCATTCAGAACATTTCCAATTCCTGTGATCCTGATAATAGACGAAGTCCTACAACATACGTCAGCCACAGGAGGATGAAGCTGCCGGAGATGGTGAAGAGTAAAACCACAGACCTCCTCCGCCTGCTCTCCATCTCCGGGTCACTGCGGTTCCCCCCCTTGCTCTCACCCCTCAGAAAGGAGCCCCTTCCCTAGGACCGACTGGCCACTAAATGTGCCGGACTGTCAGAGCGTTGGAGCATCAGGATTACAGCGAGGGAAGGGAGGAACGGATGAGTTAAAACCGTGTCGATCCAGTCAAATGCCAGCCACCCAGGGTCAGTGAAATAACTGGCCGCCGTGTTACAGCCCACGGGACATTGTCGATGACTATCCACCCACGTTTCATGTATGAAGTAGCGGGGAAGGTTTTTCAGACAGAGCAAGGACGCCGGCTGTTGCCAGAACCCACAGCCGCGGTTTTCCCGGTGCAATATTTAGTTTTCAGCTTCTGGCAACAAATGGCGACAAGCGATCAAAGGTTGTGAAGTGACGGTGAACCAGACAGAACAGCGTGTGGCTGCAGTCGCCAGTACAGCGGTAACACTACACACAGGGTGTGAGGGTCAGGAAACTCCAGTAAAGTAATGACGTCGGAGCTGAAACAAGATGACCTCGGTGATGAGGACCAGTAGATCGGCCGCTGCCATTGGCCACCAGGTAGCGAGTGGTGCATGTGGAGAGGCCGCACTTTCTCCGGGACAGGATCACAATCGCCACTAAATTCATGGCTGCGGCAGGAAAGACAAGGGAACGGACACTGTGACCGATGCGTTTTACTCTTTACGGTGATAAACAGGGGGGGAAGAGATCTGGGTGAGAGTTTTCGGGCTGCTGGGGCTCACAGTCTCTGATGGGGCCGCTTTCACAGACTATTTACTTCTGTGAGCGGCCGGCCGCGGTGTATCCAGGGCTCTGGAACTCGGCATCTGATGGGGACGAGGAGGCTTCCAGAGAGAAGGCAGGGACAACATGGAATCCAGCAGCAGAGTGGCTCCGTTAATGGATTCATTCCACAGTGAGTCCAGTTCAGTAACAACACACACACCGCGGTAGATCCGCGGCCATGGTCCAGGAGATGGATCCAATTATTGACCATAACAGGCGGTGGGTGGAATCGACTGTGACAGACAGACTCCACAGTGAAGTGTGTGAGATGAGACACAGTGACCCCACAGGGGCGGCTGTTCACTCTGATCAATAACTCACACACAGTGAACTGCCACTTCACAATGTGACCCCTCTGTCACCCGTCACACCATCCATTACGGAGAGCTGCCTGCACGCCTGAACCCCGCCTGTCCGTAGCCACTGGGACAACTACTGAGCAAGGTGGCAATGTAGGCAAAGAACCACACATTCTAGTGGCTCCGGCGGCAGCGCCCAGCAAGCTAAGCAGCAGCAGTGAGAGAAAAAACGGCTTTGTTTCAGCTGTCTGTTGACAATAAGGCCAATCACAGCCGCGTTAATTCACAAATATGTCACTGTAGGGGATTGATATTCTTCACATATTTCTGTACATTGAAGGATCATCAAGTTGGGGACGTTGTAACATGGATGAGAATCAGGTAACACCAGTTAACACACGGATGGAGATATAAAACTTGAATTGTTCTGCTCACATACCAGGGCGGCGGCCAGCAATGATCGCGTACAGGATTTTTCTCCCCGTCCAAATATTCATAACCTTTTCCCCCATTTTCTCTGTCCCAGCGACGTGTTTCCCGTGAGCTACCGGTAATTAATGTCTCTGAATGTAATGCTGGTGGGGACACAACATTCCTGGAGATTTTTATACCATTTTCCGTCTCCACCGGGACAGCGAACAGGAAGTTTCAACAAGAGTTTAAAAATAGAGATTTAGAAATTATCGGCAAACAGATGACATCAGCCGTGTGAAATCCCTGCTGAGACAGACAGGCTGTGGTTTTTTATTCAAGAAATTGATTGAGAAACTCCAAAGACTGGGAATTGTCGGCGATACATACTGAGGGATGGAAATTTGGGAGCGGCGGGTATTGTTTCCAGCAAAGGGGATATTTGTTTTTCAAAACCCATTAGATCCAATCTTCACCTCATGTTATTTGTCTGAGTTCCTTTCAATCACGCCGTTTCATCAGCAAGGAAGGCAATGCCAAATACCAGGGACCCTCTCAGGGCTTCTGGTGCCAGTTTGAAGTTAGGACTGGACTGGGCGACCTTTGTCCCACAGGTTGTGGAATTAGTTTCAATGGATCACCTCGGACTAAAATGCCCCCCCCCACGCTGCTTCACCACTCAATATGTAAAATCGCGGCTTCATGACTGTGACCCCAACCCCACACTCCCGCTGACTGACCCCCGGGAAACCATTCACTCCCTGCTTGCCTGGAATGATCTGACTATACCACGGGACAATCACATTCTCTGCCTTCCTTCATCACCTCTGAGGCGACACGACCCACAGACTCACCAACTCAGAGAACAGAAACATTGCCGCTCAGAATTGTCCTAAACCGAAATAAAAACGGCGAATGATGCAGCACCTCTCCCTCCTCTCGTTCTCTCTCCCTCCATCCTTACTGATGTCACTCTCCCCGAACTGTTCTCTCTCTCCTACGCTCTCTATTCCCCCTCTCTGGTCTGCTCTCTCTCCGTCCAATGATGGTGTTACTGATGGAGGGACTGAAAAGGGGCATAACTGACGCAGTGACACACTGTGGTGGTACTGATGGAGGGACACACTGTGGTGGTATTGATGGAGGGACACACTGTGGTGGTACTGATGGAGGGACACACTGTGGTGGTACTGATGGAGGGACACACTGTGGTGGTACTGATGGAGGGACACACAGTTGAATAGGTACTTTCGATCTCCTCACTAAGGAAGACACAAACAATCTCCCAGAAGTACTGGAGGTCAGAGGATCTAATGGGTGTAGAGGAATTGAAATACATTTTCATGAGGCGAGAAATAGTATTGGGTAGGCTAATGGGACTGAAGGATGATAAATCCCCTGGGGCCAGATGGTCTGCATCCCAGGGTCCTCAGGGAGGTTGGCTCTAGAAATAGTGGACGGATGGTGATTATTTTCCAATGTTCAATAAATTCAGGATCAATTCCCGTGGATTGGGGGAGAGCTACTGTTACACCCATTTTCAAGAAAAAAAAAATGAGCGAGAGTAAACAGAGAATTACAGACCAGTTAGCCTGACTTCGGTGGTGGGAAAGATGCTGGAGTCAATTATTAAAGAGGTAATAATGGGGCATTGGGATAGCAGTAAAAGGATTAGTCCAAAGTCAACATGGATTTATGAAAGGGAAATCATACTTGACTAATTTTCTGGATTTGTTTGAGGATGTGACAAGTAAAATGGATGAAGGGGTGCCAGTGGATGTAATGTATCTAGTCTTTCAGAAAGCCTTTGATTAGGTCCTGCACGGAAGACTGGTCAATAAAATTAGAGCACATGGTATTGGGGTAGGTGTTGGGACATGGATAGAAAACCCTCTTGGTTGGCGACCCGGAAGCAAGTGTAGGAGTGAACGGGTCCTTTTCAGAATGGCAGGCAGTGGTGAGTGGAGTGCCGCAAGGTTCGGTGTTGGGGTCGAAACTGTTTACCATATATATTTATTAGGGAATTAGGAGCAACACTAGCAAGTTTGCGGATGACACAAAGCCGGGTGGCAGTGTGAGCTGCGAAGAGGATGTTAGGAGGTTGCAGGGGGACCTGGACAGATTGAGTGAGTGGGCAGATGCGTGGCAGATGCAGTATAATATAGATACTGTAAATGTGAGGTTATCCACTTTTGCGGCAAAAACAAGGGGGCAGATTATTAGCTCAATGGGGTTAGGTTAGGTAAGGGGGAGGTACAGCGAGACCTGGGTGTCCTTGTACACCAGTCACTGAAAGTTGGCGTGCAGGTACAGCAGGCAGTGAAGAAGGCTAATGGAATGTTGGCCTTCATAACAAGATGATTTTAGTACAGGAGTGAAGAGGTTCTTCTGCAGTTGTACCGGGCTCTGGTGAGACCACATATGGAGTATTGTGTACAGTTTTGGTCTCCTAATTTGAGGAAAGACATCCTTGTGATTGAGGCAGTGCAGCGTAGGTTCACGAGATTGATCCCTGGGATGGCGGGACTATCATATGAGGAAAGATTGAAAAGACTAGGCTTGTATTCACTGGAGTTTAGAAGGATGAGGGGGATCTTATAGAAACATATAAAATTATAAAAGGACTGGACAATCTAGATGCAGGAAAAATGTTCCCAATGTTGGGTGAGTCCATAACCAGCGGTCACAGCCTTAGAATAAAGGGGAGGTCATTCAAGATTGAGGTGAGAAAAAACTTTTTTACCCAGAGAGTTGTGAATTTATGGATTCCCAGCCGCAGAGGGCAGTGGAGGCCAAGTCACTGGATTGATTTAAGAGAGATTTGGATAGAGCTCTGGGGCTGGAGTGGAAAAGACCGGCACGTGTCCTGTGGTGGTACTGATGGAGGGACACACTGTGGTGGTACTGATGGAGGGACACTGTGGTGGTACTGATGGAGGGACACACTGTGGTGGTACAGATGGAGGGACACACTGTGGTGGTACAGATGGAGGGACATACTGTGGTGGTACTGATGGAGGGACATACTGTGGTGGTACTGATGGAGGGACACACTGTGGTGGTACAGATGGAGGGACACACTGTGGTGGTACTGATGGTGGGACACACTGTGGTGGTACAGTTGGAGTAATACATTGTGGTGGTATTGATGGAGGGACACACTGTGGTCGTACTGATGGAGGGACACACTGGAGCAGTACTTATGGAGTGAAATAGGATATAGTTTGGATTACGGAGACATGGCTCCAGGGTGACCAAGGTTGGGAGATGAACATCCAGGGATATTCAATATTCCGGAGGGATAGACAAAAAGGAAAGGAGGTGGAATGGCGTTGCTGGTTAGTGAGGAGATTAACGCAATAGAAAGGAAAGACATTAGCTTGGAGGATGTGGAATCGATATGGGTAGAGCTGCGGAACACTAAGGGGCAGAAAACGCTAGTGGGAGTTGTGTACAGGCCACCTAACAGTAGTAGTGGAGTTGGGGATGGTATCAAACAGGAAATTAGAAATGCGTGCAACAAAGGTAAAACAGTTATAATGAGTGACTTCAATCTACATATAGATTGGGTGAATCAAATTGGCAGGGGTGCTGAGGAAGAGGATTTCTTGGAATGTATGCGGGATAGTTATCTAAACCAACATGTAGAGGAACCAACGAGAGAGC
Source organism: Okamejei kenojei (assembly GCA_035221665.1). NCBI lineage: Eukaryota > Metazoa > Chordata > Chondrichthyes > Rajiformes > Rajidae > Okamejei > Okamejei kenojei. The sequence continues at coordinate 191,396 of JAVHYY010000313.1, read as the reverse complement.
AGGCTACTCTAAACTGGGTACTGAGAAATGAGGAAGGGTTAGTTAGCAGCCTTGTTGTGCGTGGCCCCTTGGGCAAGAGTGACCATAATATGGTTGAGTTCTTCAGTAGGATGGAAAGTGACATTGTTAATGCAGAAACAATGTTTCTGAACTTAAAGAAAGGTACCTTTGAGGGTATGAGACGTGAATTGGCCAAGATAGACTGGCAAATGATTCTTAAAGGGTTGACGGTGGATATGCAATGGCATTGACAGACTGCATGGATGAACTACAACAATTGTTCATCCCAATTTGGCAAAAGAATAAATCAGGGAAGGTAGTGCATCCGTGGATAACAAGGGAAATCAGGGATAGTATAAAACCAAAAGATGAAGCGTAGAAATTAGCCAGAAAAAGCAGCCTACCAGAGGACTGGGAGAAATTCAGACCAGCAGAGGAGGACAAAGGGATTAATTAGGAAAGAGAAAATTGATTATGAAAGGAAACTTGCAAGGAACATAAAAACTGACTGCAAAAGTTTTTATAGATATGTGAAGAGAAAGAGATTAGTTAAAACAAATGTAGGTCCCTTGCAGTCAGAAACGGGTGAATTGATCATGGGGAACAAGGACATGGCAGACCAATTGAATAACTACTTTGGTTCTGTCTTCACTAAGGAAGACATAAATAATCTGCCGGAAATAGCAGGGGACCGGGGCTCAAATAAGGTGGAGGAACTGAGTGAAATTCAGGTTAGCCGGGAAGTGGTGTTTGGTAAATTGAATGGACTAAAGCCCGATACATCTCCAGGGCCAGATAGTCTGCATCCCAGAGTACTCAAGGAAGCAGGCACAGAAATAGTGGAGGCATTAGTGATAATTTTTCAATACTTAGATTCTGGAGTCGTTCTTGAGGATTGGAGGATAGCTAATGTGACCCCACTTTTTAAAAAAGGAGTGAGAGAGAAAACGGGGAATTACAGACCAGTTAGTCTAACATCGGTAGTGGGGAAACTGCTAGAGTCATTTATTAAAGATGGGATAGCAGTACATTTGGAAAGTGGTGAAATGATTGGACAAAGTCAGCATGGAATTTACGAAAGGTAAATCATGTCTGACGAATCTTATATAATTTTTTGAGGATGTAACTAGTAGTAGGATAAGGGAGAACCAGTGGATGTGTTATAGCTAGACTTTCAGAAGGCTTTCGACAAGGTCCCCACATAAGAGATCAGTATACAATTTTAAAGCACACGGCATTGGGGGTTCAGTATTGATGTGGATAGAAAAACTGGGGGCTGGCAGACAGGAAGCAAAGGGTAGGAGCAAAATGGAATAAATGGAGGTTGTCCACTTTGGTGGCAAAAACAGGAGGGTGGACTATTATCTGAATGGTGGCAAATTAGGAAAAGGGGAGATGCAACGAGACCTGGGTGTCATGGTACACCAGTCATTGAAAGTAGGCATGCAGGTGCAGCAGGCAGTGAAGAAAGCAAATGGTATGTTAGCATTCATAGCGAAAGGATTTGAGTATAGGAGCCGGGAGGTTCTACTGCAGTTGTACAGGGTTTTGGTGAGACCACACCTGGAGTATTGCGTAAGGTTTTGGTCTCCAAATCTGAGAAAATACATTCTTGTCATAGAGGGGGTACAGAGAAGGTTCACCAGATTGATTCCTGGGATGTCAGGAATGGAAAGACTGGACAGACTTGGCTTGTACTCGCTAGAATTTAGAAGACTGAGGGGGGATTTTATAGAAACTTACAAAATTCTTAAGGGATTGGATAGGCTAGGTGCAGGAAGATTGTTCTCGATGTTGGCGGAGTCCAGAACAAAGGGTCACAGTCTACGGATAAGGGGGAACAGAAGGTAGTTGAGGCCAGTTCATTGGCTATATTTAAGAGGGAGTTAGATGTGGCCCTTGTGGCTAAAGGGATCAGGGGGTATGGAGAGAAGGCAGGTACAGCTTACTGAGTTGGATGATCAGCCATGATCATATTAAATGGAGGTGCAGACTCGAATGGCCGAATGGCCTACTCCTGCACCTATTTTCTATGTTTCTATGTTTCTATTATTCCTAGAAATACCTGCCATATTGTTCCACTGTCATCCCTGCTAGGGATCTTTCCAGTCATCATTGGCCAGCTCCTCCCACATGGCCCCACAGTCCCCTTTATTCAACTGTTATACTGACACTGTGGCGTCAGCCTAAACACGGGCCACTTATGCTCGAACCCTCGTCAGGAGTTACGAGGGCGGGCACGTGACGTCATGGGCTAGAGGGAGGTCCTGGTACTTAGGGTCCCTCACCTCGAGACCTTAGAAGCTGTCGACAGGTAGCTGAGCCCGAGAGTACACCCTCGCTCAGCTACAGCAACATTGTAATATGGTTCGCGCACCCACCTAATGGGTCACTACTGAATAAACAACCGTTTGAACCGACCTGACGTCTCACCATTATTCACCACGTATGGTGCCGCTACATTGGTGCCCCCCGACTGTCCGAATTGAAATTTGGACTCACCTGAAGCACGCAGCCTTGGGAGACCTGATGTCTGCAGCCGGCTGCCCAGCCCTGAAGAACTACGCTGCCCTGCAGTGAGGTATGCCGCCTCTTCCCCACCAGCTGCTGCTCACCAGAGCTGAGAAGGTGCAGCCGCTCTCCCGCTCCCGGCAACGGGGCAGGCCTCGCTTCCAACCCCTACACCGCTCCAGGCCTTGTGTGACGGCCGCCGAGCTCTTCCGCATGACCTGCCCGGAGCCAACCACCGGAGCGGAGACATTGTACCAGCCACCGCTGCCCCACCAGCTGCTGCAGGAGCTGCGAGCATAGCAGCCTCCTGCCCAGAGCAACGTCGATGAATGTCCGACAGCTCTGGGAGCAGAGCGAGAGTACCTGCCGCTCTCCCGCTCCCGACAACGCACTAGGCTCTGGGCCTTGCACCGCACCTCACCGCGGCCACTGCCCGAGGCCCTGCACCGCACCGGGCTTCACCACGGACACGGTTTCATCCCTGGCACCGCACCAGGCCTCACCGCACCTCCAGCACGGCTCCAAGCCCTGCACTACAACAGTCGTCACCGCAGCCACGGCTCCAGGCCCTGCACCGGCCTCACCTCAACCGCACTGCACCGGGCCTCACCGCCCCAGACCCGGCACTGCAACAGGCCTCATCGCGGTCACGGCTCCACGCCCTGCCCTGCACCGTTCCTGGCCCCGCCGGCAAGTGCCCAGGGCCTAGCCACCCGATAGGGCGGGCTTACCTGGGGCGCCTGCCGCATATGCCTTTCTTTTCCTCACCGTGTCTTTTTTACTGTTCATTTTTGCGTTCACTGCATTTCCACGCCCGGTTCAGAAATAGGTGTGTTTATTTTATTTAGGTTTTTCCCCCATCGTTGCTGGGGGCCGTATTTTACAGGACACTCTCCCGTAGCTGGTCGAGGAGATGCGACCGTGTCTCTTCCGTCCGGCGGCTACTGCATCGGTCTCCTCGCACCCCTCGGTACCTCGGGATCGCCCACGCAGAGCGTCACTGCGCCCGTGGAGCACTCCTTCCCGACCCACGCCCGGGGTGTCCCTGACCCACATGCAGGAGCCGCCCTCGACCATGCCATTCCTTCCTCCGGTTCTGGGGGGGGGGTCCTGTGGCGTCAGCCTAAACACGAAAAACTTATGCTCGAACCCTCGTAAGGAGATACGAAGGTGGGCACGTGATGTCATGGGCTAGAGGGAGGTCCTGGTACTTAGGGTCTCTCACCTCGAGACCTTAGAAGCAGTCAACAGGTAGCTGAGCCTGAGAATACAACCTCGCTCAGCTACAGCAACATTGTAATATGGTTAGCGCACCCACCTAACGTGTCACTACTGAATAAACAACCGTTTGAACCGACCTGACGTCTCACCTTTATTCACCAGGTATGGTGCCGCTACAACACCTCCGATCTACCCTTCTTCCTTAATTGTAGATTAAACCTGACCATACTATGGTCACTACCTCCTTATGGTTCCTTAACCCCAAGTTCCTTTATCAAATCCGGTTCATTACATAACACTGAATCCAGAATTGCCTTCTCCCTGGTAGGCTCCAATACAAGCTGCTCTAAGAATCCATCATGAATGCAGAGACACACTTTATGCAACACTTGTCCCTTCACCTCCCCCCTCCACTCCTTTCAGGGACCCAACCAGTCGTTCCAGGTCCGACAGAGGTTCACCTGCACCTCCTCCAACCTCATCTACTGCATCCGCTGCTCCAGATGCCAGATGATCTATATCGGTGAGACCAAGCGGAGGCTTGGCGATCGTTTCGCCGAACACCTCCGCTCGGTCCGCAAAAACCAACCCGGCCTCCCGGTGGCTCAGCACTTCAACTCCCCCTCCCATTCCGTATCCGACCTCTCGGTCCTGGGCCTCCTCCACGGCCAGAGTGAGCAACACCGCAAGTTGGAGGAACAGCACCTCATATTCCGCTTGGGGAGTCTGCATCCTCTGGGCTTGAACATTGAATTTTCTCAATTCTGTTAACCCTTGCTGTCTCCTCCCCTTCCCACCTCTCCCTCAGCCCTCGGGCCCTGGCATTCCCTCTCTATCTCCCTCCCCCACCCTAGTCGCACTAGCTTCTCATTTTCACACCACAAACAGCTTACAATGGCTTGTTCCCTTTATCATCGATACTTTTTTGCATATCTTTCATTCATTGTTCTTTATCTCTCCACATCACCGTCTATATCTCTCGTTTCCCTGATCCCTGACCAGTCTGAAGAAGGGTCTCGACCCGAAACGTCGCCTATCTCCTTCGCTCCTTAGATGCTGCTGCACCCGCTGAGTTTCTCCAGCTTTTTGTGTTTAGAGTAGTCTCTTCGCCGTGGTACTGATGGAGTGACGCAGTGGGGCAGTACTGATGTTGTGATAACCTGTGAGGCAGTTCTGATAGAGTGACACACTGTGGGGCATTACAGATGGAGAGACATTGTGGAGTAGTACTGATAGTGACACACTGTGGAGTAGTACTGATGGAGTGACATAATCTGGGGTAGTACAGATAGTGGCAGATTTTCATATCGTTTCAAGGATTATTTCCTTTAGTCACTATTATTGAAGACAGGGGTTCAGGAAATAATCGAAATGCAGTCACGAGCTCTCCAGGAGACATTCAATGCCGCCGAAAGGTAAATATTCCAAATACTTTCTGATTAATAGTTTCGTTATTGTAGTAGTAAAAACAGTAAGCTATGCATCCAAACTTCTTCTTGCATAAGAAACGGGAATAGTGCCGGAGGATTGGCGTACTGCGCATGTTGTTCCATTGTTTAAAAAGGGTTCAGAGAATAAACCTAGCAATTATAGACCTATTAGTTTGACGTCAGTGGTGGGCAAATTAATGGAAAGGATACTTAGAGATAATATATATAAGCATCTGGATAAACAGGGTCTGATCAGGAACAGTTAACATGGATTTGTGCCTGGAAGGTCATGTTTGACAAACCTTCTTGAATTTTTTGAAGCGGTAACTAGGGAAATTGATGAGGGGTAAAGCAGTGGATGTTGTCTATATGGATTTCAGTAAGGCCTTTGACAAGGTTCCCCATGGAAGGTTGGTTAAGAAGGTTCAATCTTTGGGTGTTAATGGCGGAGTAGCAAGATGGATTCAACAGTGGCTGAATGGGAGATGTCAGAGAGTAATGGTGGATGGCTGTTTGTCAGGTTGGAAGCCGGTGACCAGTGGGGTGCCTCAGGGATCTGTGTTGGGTCCACTGTTGTTTGTCATGTACATCAATGATCTGGATGATGGGGTGGAAAATTGGATAAGTAAGTATGCAGATGATACTAAGATAGGTGGTGTTGTGGATAATGAAGTAGTTTTTCAAAGTCTACAGAGAGATTTGGGCCATTTGGAAAAGTGGGCTGAAAGATGGCAGATGGAGTTTAATGCTGTTAAGTGTGAAGTGCTGCATCTTGGCAGGACAAATCAAAATAGGACGTACATGGTAAATGGTAGGGAATTGAGGAATGCTGTGGAACAGAGGGATCTAGGAATAACTGTGCATAGTTCCCTGAAGGTGGAATCGCATGTAGATAGGGTGGTAAAGAAAGCCTTTGGTGTGCTGGCCTTTATAAATCAGAGCATTGAATATAGGAGTAGGGAAGTAATGCATTTTTAAAATTGTACAAGGCATTGGTAAGACCAATTCTGGAGTATGGTGTACAATTTTGGTCGCCTAGTTATAGGAAGGATGTCAACAAAATAGAGAGAGTACAGAGGAGATTTACTAGAATTTTGCCAGGGTTCCAGCAACTATGTTACAGAGAAAGGTTGAACAAGTTAGGTCTTTATTCTTTGGAGCGCAGAAGGTTAAGAGGGGACTTGATTGAGGTCTTTAAAATGATGAAAGGGATAGACAGAGTTGACGTGGTATAAGCTTTTTCCCATTGAGGGTAGGGAAGATTCAAACAAGAGGGCATGACATGAGAATTAAGGGACAGAAGTTTAGGGGGTAACGTGAGGGGAACTTCTTTACTCAGAGGGTGGTGGCTGTGTGGAATGAGCTTCCAGCAGAAGTGGTGGAGGCAGGATCGATTTTAACATTTAAAAGTAAAGTGGATAGGTATATGGACGGGAAGGGAGTGGAGGGGTATGGTCTGAGTGCAGGTAGATGGGACTAGGGGAAAACAAATGGTCGGCACGGACTGGAAGGGCCGAGAGGGCCTGTTTACGTGCTGTAATTGTTATATGGTTACATGGTTATAAGTTTGTTTTGATCTTACTTGTGGTGAAACTCGTGCATGATCGAAAGTTGTGACCTCTCCCCCATGTTTCTTCAAACTAAACGAAAACTTCTTCCGAGTCTGCGCAGCCACAATCACGCCTCAGACTACGTATAAATCCCACCCACATAATTACAGGCAGATACAATTTAATGGTAGCGGGTTAAAGTTAAAACATACTGAGTTATGCTAAATGACTACTACATTAATGATGTGCTAATATATTGTGGGGTAGCACCGATGGAGTGACACACCATGGGTTTGTTCCGATGGAGTGATACACTGTGGGGTAGTACTGATGGAGAGACACAGTGTGGGGTAGTACTGATGGAGTGATATGCTGTGGGGTAGTACTGATTGAGAGACACAGTGTGGGGTAGTAATGATGGAGTGACACAGTGTGGGGTAGTAATGATGGAGTGACACAGTGTGGGGTAATACTGATGGAGTGATGAACTGTGGGGTAGTAATGATGGAGTGATACACTGTGGGGTAGTAATGATGGAGTGATACACTGTGGGGTAGTAATGATGGAGTGATACACTGTGGGGTAGTACTGATGGAGTGATACACTGTGGGGTACTGATGGAGTGATACGCTGTGGGGTAGTACTGATGGAGTGACACAGTGTGGGGCAGTAATGATGGAGTGATGCACTGTGGGGTACTGCTGATGGAGTGATGAACTGTGGGGTAGTACTGATGGAGTGATGCGCTGTGGGGTACTGCTGGAGTGATGAACTGTGGGGTAGTACTGATGGAGTGACACAGTGTGGGGTAGTACTGATGGAGTGATACGCTGTGGGGTAGTACTGATGGAGTGACACACTGTGGGGTACTGCTGATGGAGTGATGAACTGTGGGGTAGCACTGATGGAGTGATACACTGTGGGATACTGCTGATGGAGTGACACAGTGTGGGGTAGTACTGATGGAGTGATACACTGTGGGGTAGTACTGATGGAGTGACACACTGTGGGGTAGTACTGATGGAGTGACACACTGTGGGGTAGTACTGATGGAGTGACACACTGTGGGGTAGTACTGATGGAGTGACACACTGTGGGGTAGTACTGATGGAGTGATACGCTGTGGGGTAGTAGTGATGGAGTGACACACTGTGGGGTAGTACTGATGGAGTGACACACTGTGGGGTAGTACTGATGGAGTGACACAGTGTGGGGTAGTACTGATGGAGTGATACAGTGTGGGGTAGTACTGATGGAGTGACAGTGTGGGGTAGTACTGATGGAGTGATACACTGTGGGGTAGTACTGATGGAGTGACACACTGTGGGGTAGTACTGATGGAGTGACCGACTGTGGGGTCGACCTGATGGAGTGACGCACTCTGGGGTCCACGGGCGGAAACCGCTTTCAAAACATGGGGCAGAGGGAGGGGAAGAGGAAGGGAAGAAGGAGGGGGAGAGGGAGGGGCAAAGTGAGAGGGTGAGGGAGGAGAAGGTATTTATTTGATTATCGGCTTTTATACATATCTTCCAATTATTGTTTTCTTAGTACCATCCATATCACTTCCGACTCTCAGTATGAAGAAGGGTGTCGAGCCGAAATATCACCCATTGCTTTTACCCCGAGTAGCTGCCTGACACGCTGAGCTACTCCAGCTTTATTTGCCTTGCTTCGGTTAAACCAGCATTTACTATTACTTCCTCCACAAAAAAAAACATTTGCTCATCTGCTGTCTCTGCATCCAACCCCCAACTACCCATTTTTCTTCCCATACAAACCCTTACCTCAAACGATCTAATTCTTGCTTCAGTTCTCCGACCAACAGTGAGATTCCGAGCAGTGTCCCAGGAAGAGTGACGGGGCATTCCCGGTTTTGATTGAAGTCCGACACTCAGACCCTCAACACACCAATGATCCATCAGCCGAGACAGCCATTGTCCAATCTCCTTTAGAAATGGTGAATTTGAAATTAAAACCTTCAGGGAAAGCGCAGTTAGCTCCATCCTAGATAAAACGAGCGATAGAGCGGATCAACATTGTCGCCTTCTAGCCCGAGTCCCCGACGCCCAGACGTCGGCCACAGAAGGGAGAACAAAGAGACAGTCCTCTTTGAGTTCAGGAGGAACAGTGATACAACGGACACAAATTTACCCAGTGGGGCATCTCCACAAACGATCAGTGCCCACACACTGGGCAATGTAGTCGAGGACAAATTGACAACGCTCTGGACTGTGAATTAGCCTGCCGCAGTTTCGTTAGCAATCGCTGGTAAACAAAACCGCAGCCTGATTTCCACACAAAGGAAACCTGCACCGACACTCTCAGCACCATGCGCCGCTCCCCGTCTCTGCTGGCAACCGCCGCCTCAGCGAGAGAGTTGGGGGCGGTCGCGGAGTACACCTGGGCTCACAACAAAGCCAGTTATACAGCGAGCTGCAGAACTAAGGGAGCACAGAACAGCACAGCACTTAAACAGATGCTAGGAACAAAGAACTGCAGACGCTGGTTAATACACACAAGGACACAGGCCAGACCAACACCTACAACTCAGTCCGAGTGCCGCAGCCAGGACAACGGGACGTTAAGGCCAAGATAAGTCTCTGTACCATAAATAACTTTGAGGTTTTAAATGCACAAGTTGGCGGCAGAAGTGTGGCGACTATTTCTGCAAGCCTCAGTGGCCTAGTATACTTACACTACAATCACAGAAACATAGAAAATGGGTGCAGAAGTGGGCCATTCAATATGATTGGCCCGCCATTCAACATGATCATGGCTGATCATCCAAAATCAGCACGCCGTTCCGGCTTGTTCCCCATATCCCTTGAACCTTCCCTTGAAAAATGTGCACATTTATACTGATCTATCCTTGTGCTTGTCCAGAGTTTGACTTTAAAGGATTGTATGCAACGCAAATAATTTCACCGTACCAAAGTGCATGACAAGAAAATACAATTGAGCCATTGAGTGTTTTGAGTCATGGACTCTGCAACTAAGCTGGATGAATATGCCATCCATGTCACCGATTCCATCAGCAAGTATGGAGAGGACTGTGGACCACATAATGCGATGCGTTTATTCGCCAAATGGAAACCATGGGTGAACCGTGAGCCCCACTCCCAGGTGAAGCCTAAGTTTACTTTCGATTAGTTTAGAGGTACATCCCGGAAACAGGCCCTTCGGCCGACAGAGTCCGCGCTGACCAGCGATCCCCGTACACTAACAATATCCGATGTACACTGGGGACCATTTACAATTATATCAAACCAATTAAGTTACAAACTTGTACGCCTTTGGAGTGTGGGAGGAAACCGGGGCGCACGGACAAAGCTCACGCAGGTCACAGGGAGAATGTACAAGCTCCGGACGGACATCATCCGTAGGCAGGATCGAACCCTGGTCCCTGGCGCTGTACGGCATCAACTCCACCGCTGCGCCAACTTGCCGAACCAAATCTGCAGCGTTAGTCAAACTATGCCGTGCGGCGCAGGTAAGCTATCAATGGCCGTCGCAGAGCCATTAAGGATGCCAGGATGGAATTCCGGACCAAGCTGGAGACACCAGGCAATGAGACGGATTCCCGCATTCACCGCCCGCTTAAAATATAATATGTGGAGACATGTCTCCCGCTCCTTCAGTCTCGGGTATACCTGTACCAACGGTTACTGCGACAGACGTAAGATCGGCCATCCTGAGAGTGAATCTGTAGAGAGCAACTGGCTCGGATGCAGTCCCCTGCAGACCTCACGATACACTCAGGACTGTACGCCCAAATGCGGCTTTAACCACATCTACAAGTCTGAGGGTGACAACTCTGTGGTGCGCGGATCATGAACAAGGACGAGATGGAACACAAGAGGAAGACGGGGAGCTTAGAAACCTCGGACTAAAATGCCCCCCCCCCCCCCCCCACGCTGCTTCATCACTCAATATGATCGCGGCTTCACTGACTGTGACCCCAACCCCACACTCCCCCTGACTGACCCCGGGAACCATTCACTCCCTGCTTGCCTGGAATAGATCTGACTATACCACGGGACAATCACATTCTCTGCCTTCCTTCATCACCTCTGAGGCGGCACGACCCACAGACTCATCACACTCAGAGAACAGAAACATTGCCGCCTCAGAATTGTCTTAAACCTAATAAAACGCCGAATAATACAGCACCTCTCCCTCCTCTCTTTCCCTCTCCCTCCATCCTTACTGATGACACTCTTCCCGAACTGTTACTCTCTCTCCTACGCTCTCTATTCCCCCTCTCTGGTCTGCTCTCTCTACGTCCACTTATGGAGTGACTCACAGTGGGATATTACGGATGGAGTGAAACACTGTGGTGGTACTGATGGAGGGACATAATCTGGGCTAGTACTTATTATTATTATTATTATTATTATTATTATTATTATTATTATTATTATTATTATTATTATTATTATTATTATTTATTTTTTATTAGAAGAAAAAACATAATAAAAAGCATTTTGTTTGTAGTAGTCATACATTATTAATATTGTTTATATTATCAATTGTATAATAATTATACTTTAATATATATTTTTTCTTAGTTTTATATAGATATAAAATAATAGAGAAAGAAAAGAAACCAAAAAAAGAGAATGGAATAATCAGCTAATTACACATCATTGGAGATATGTCCGTGAATTATAAAATGTAATTCTTCATCTAATCCTTTATTCGGGTTTCAGTCCGGTTCTCGTGCAGAGGGGATAGTACTTATAGTGACAGATTTTCATATCGTTTCATGGATTCTTTCCTTTAGTCACTATGATTGAAGACACGGGTTCAGGAGATAATGGAAACGCACTCACGAGCTCTCCCCGAGACATCCAATGCCGTCGAAAGGGAAATCTTCCAAACACAGTCTCTTGATTAATAGTTTCTTTATTGTAGGAGCAAAATCAGGAAGATATTCATCCAAACTAGACTAAGTGGGGCCCGTTGGGTCCCAGCTTCACACGGGAGGGCTGGTCACTCAACGCAATATTCCACCTTTCCACAAAATTACAATATTGCTGGCCAGTGGGGGGGGGGGGGGGGCTTCTGGAGCACTAGCATTGGTTTTGTAGGCCTGGCAGGCTGGCAGCTCAGTCATTAAGGCCTGGTGGCCTGGCAGCTCCGAAACTCAGGCCTGGCAGGCTGGTAGCTCAGAAACTGCCAGAAATTCTGCTCAAAACAGGTGACAGAGTCTCTGTAAGAGAGAAGGGGAAGAGGGTGGACAATCAATTTTAGACATTTTCATCTTTTTTACAGATCACAGCAATAAAGGAGGAAAGTCTATCCTTGCGTGGATCTCTGGAGTGCTAGTATGAGTGTTGAGGGTGAAGGGACTGGTTTCCAGAGGGCTAGTATGGACATTGTGTACTGAATTGATTCTTGGACTTGCAGTTCAGTGAAGTCATGACTGGTGGGCTGGCACTTCAGTCACTTACAGCTGGTGTGGTGGCAGTTCACTCAGTTACCCCTCTTCCCTTCACCCCCCAACTCTGCTCCTTGCATTTCCCCTCCCCCTCCCCATGCATTCAGTCCATCTCCCCTCAACCCCCCATGCATTCTTCGTGGCTCTCCGACAGTACAGCCATTCCTGCCTATTAGGTACCCATTGTGATGAAGAACACGCAGGCATGGCAAGTGGAAAAAAGATTTATTAAAGTTTAAAATGTGAACGAGTCTTAAAACATTGCAAATCTAACCTCACAGCACTCCAAGCACTCCAACAGAGACACACACACACAGACGCACACACACACACACACACACACACACACGCCACACACACACACACACACACACACACACAGGACACACACACAACACACACACACACACACACACACACACACACACACACACACACACACACACACACACACACACGCAGACACACACACACACACACACAGACACACACACACAGACACACACACACACACACACACAGACACACACACACACACACACACACACACACACACACACACACACACACACACACACACACACACACACACACACACACACACACACACACACACACACACACAGACACACACACACACACAGACACACACACACACACACACACACACACACACACACACACAGCACACACACACACACACACACACACACACACACACACACACACACACACACACACACACACACACACACAGACACACACACACACACACACACACACACACACACACACAGACACACACACACACACACACACAGACACACACACACACACACACACACAGACACACACACACACACACACACACACACACACACACACACACACACACACACACACACACACACACACACACACACAGACACACACACACACAGACACACACACACACACACACACACACACACACACACACACACACACACAGACACACACACACACACACACACACACACACACACACACACACACACACACACACACACACACACACAGACACACACACACACAGACACACACAGGGACACACACACAGGGGGGCACACACACAGGGGGACACACACAGGGGGACACACAGGGAAACACACACAAAGACACACACACACATATACACACACACACAAAGACACACACGCAAACACAAAAACACACACACAAACAAAGGCACGCAAACACAGACACACACAGAGACGGACACACACACAGCACCAATAGTAAAATGCCAAGTAACTTCAGAACGTGGTAAGCATACTGCATCCTGTTACTAACTATACACTTTGTAAGTAATTTGAAAATAAGAACACACGTGTGTCTAAACCAAATGATTCCAGTGTTTAAAGTTTTTTTTATTCTGAAACTATCCTCTAGAGTTGTTCCTACTGCAAAAACCGTGCTTTAAATAACTTTCAAGAAACACACACACTCACCATATGTGTGGCAGGAAGCTCTCTTGAATTACTCTAACAGTTCAGGGCGGTGTCTCCACTTTGGCCCTTCCGCACTGAGCACCACCTCTGAACTCACCGCAAATGATGCAATCAGCACCATCTCTCCACTAAGCGAAATTCACGGAATGAGCGGCACTTTTGCATTAAACACAGTCCTGATCTTATAAAAAAGTTTATTCACGGGTTTTCCTTCTAAAAACGGTTGCACAGCAAGCCTCATTTAAAACGCAAGCCACAGTTAAAAAGCAAAACACATTTTAAAATATAGGCACAGCTTAGTGGCACAGTCATAAGACAAACTTTTCAATGAGTGGCACCGTCAAAAGGCACACTTTTCAATTAACGGCACTGCCAAAAGACGCACTTTTCAATCAATGGCACAATCAAAATGTACACAGCGGCACAGTCAAAAGGCACAGTCAAAAGCCACAGTCAAAAGGCACGTAAAGTCCCTCCCACTCCCACCGGATGGGGCGTGGCCTTCATGGTGTGATTGATAGAAGAGAGAATCTCAACATTTTTAAAACATTAAAACGTCTTTTATTTTTGATCGATGAGAAAAATCTTCTGGCCCTAACAGCTGGAGGGGGACTCTGAGTAAGATGTCCAAAAATCACAGCCGTAAGTGGTAGCATTTTTCCAAAATCAATATACAGTGCAAACAGGAAGTGGTCAAGATTTGACTTTTAATCACTTGCCTATGCACTTTCAAAGCAACCGCACTTGCATTTGCATTTTCAAAGCAACCACACTTGCGTTTGCATTTTCAAATCAACCGCACTTACGTTTGCATTTTTAAAGCACCTGTACATGCCTTTTCATATTCAAAGCAGACCACCTTTTGCAATTTCAAAGCAAACCACCATTTGCATTTTCAAAGGAAACCTTTTGCATTTTCAAAGCAAACCACCATTTGCATTTTCAAAGAAAACATGTTTGCGTTTTCAAAGCAAACCATCATTTACATTTTCAAAGCAAACCACCTTTTGCATTTTGTAAGCAAAACACATTTTCCATTTTCAAAGCAAACGACTTTTTCCATTTTCAAAGCAAACCACCTTTTCCATTTTCAAAGCAAATATGGCCAAGACAGACAGGCAATAGATTCTTAAAGGGTTGACAGTGGATGCGCAATGGAAGGCTTTTAAAGACTGAATGGATGAACTACAACAATTGTTCATCCCAGTTTGGCAAAAGAATAAACGGGGAAGGTAGTGCATCCGTGGATAACAAGGGAAATCAGGGATAGTATCAAAACAAAAGATGAAGCATACAAAGTAGCCAGAAAAAGCAACCTACCAGAGGACTGGGAGAAATTCAGAGTCTAGCAGAGGAGGACATTGGGCTTATTTAGGAAAGGGAACATAGATTATGAAAGTAAACTGGCAGGGAACATAACAACTAACTGCAAAAGTTTTTATAGATATGTGAAGAGAAAAACATTAGTTAAAACAAATGTAGGTAACGCAGTCGGAAACAGGTCAATTGATCATGGGGAACAAGGACATGGCATACCAATTGAATAACTACTTTGGTTCTGTCTTCACTAAGTAAGACATAAATCATCTGTGGGAAATAGCATGGGACCGGTGGTCAAATAAGATGGAGGAACTGAGTGAAACCTAGGTTAGTGGTGTTGGGTAAATTGAATGGATTAAAGGCCGATAAATCCCCTGGGCCAGATAGGCTGCATCCCAGAGTACACAAGGGTGTAGCCACACAAATAGTGGATGCATTAGTGATAATTTTTCAAAACTCTTTATATTCTGGAGTAGTTCCAGAGGATTGGAGCGTAGCTAATGTAACCCCACTTTTTTTGAAAAAAGGGGAGAGAGAAAACAGGGAATTACAGACCAGCTACTCTAACATCGGTAGTAGGGAAACTGCTGGAGTCAGTTATTAAAGATAGGATAGCAGCACATTTGGAAAGTGGTGAAATCATTAGACAAAGTCAGCATTGATTTACAAAAGGTAAATCATGTCTGACGAGTCTGATAGGATTGTTCGAGGATGTAACTAGTAGAGTGGATAATGGAGAGCCAGTGGATGTGTTAAATCTGGACTTTCAGAAGGTTTTTGACAAGGTCGCACATAAGAGATAAGCATTCAAACTTAAACCACAGGGTATTGGGGTTCAGTATTGATGTGGATAGAGAACTGGCTGGCAGACAAGAAGCAAAGGGTAGGAGTAAACGGATCCTTTTCAGAATGGCAGGCAGTGACTAGTGGGATACAAGGCTCACTGCTGGGACTCCAACTATTCACAATCTATATTAACGATTTGGACGAGGGAATTGAATGCAACATCTCCAAGTTTGCGGAAAACACTAAGCTGGGGGGCAGTAATAGCTGTGAGGAGGATGCTAGGAGGTTGCAAGGTGACTTGGATAGGCTGGGTGAGTGGCAAATGCATGGCAGATGCAGTATAATGTGGACAAATGTGAGGTTATCCACTTTGGTGGTAAAAAGAGGAGGGCAGACTATTATCTGAATGGTGGCCGATTAGGAACAGGGGAGATGCAACGAGACCTGGGTGTCATGGTACACCAGTCATTGAAAGTAGGCATGCAGGTGCAGCAGGCAGTGAAGAAAGCAAATGGTATGTTGGCATTCATAGCAAAAGGATGAGTATAGGAGCAGGAAGGTTCTACTGCAGTTGTACAGGGTTTTTGTGAGACCACACCTGGAGTATTGCGTGTAGTTTTGGACTCCAAATCTGAGGAAATACATTCTTGCCATAGAGGGGGTACAGAGAATGTTCACCAGACTGATTCCTGGGATGTCAGGACTTTCATATGAGGAAAGACTGGATCGACTCGGCTTGTACTGGCTACAATTTAGAAGATTGAGGGAGGATCTTATAGAAACGTACAAAATTCTTAAGGTGTTGGACAGGCAAGATGATGGAAGATTGTTCCCGATGTTTTGGAGGTCCAGAACAAGCGGTGACAGTTTAAGGATAAGGGGGAATTCCTTTAGGACCGAGATGAGGAAAACATTTTTCACACAGAGAGTGGTGAGTCTCTGGAATTCTCTGCTACAGAAGGTAGTTGAGGCCAGTTCATTGACTATATTTAAGTGGGCTCGAAGGGCCGAATGGCCTACTCCTGCACCTATTTCCTATGTTTCTATGTTTCTAAATCACCGTTTGTATTTTCAAAACATACACCCGTTTGCATTTTCAACACAAACCATTTGTATTTTCAAAATAAATATTTTGCCTTTTCAAAGCAAACCATTTGCATTTTCAAACCAAACCCTTTGCATTTTCAAAGCAAACAACCTTTTGTATTTTCAAAGCAAACTGCAATTGGCATTTACGAATCAAACCGCCATTTGCATTGTCGAAGCAAACCTTTTGCATTTTCGAAGTAAACCTCATTTGCATTTTCAAAGCAAGCCTTTTACATTTGCAAAGCAAACTGCCTTGTGCATTTTCAAAGAAAACCACCTTTTGCATTTACAAAGCAAACCACCTTTTCCATTTTCAGCACAAACCTTTTGCCTTTTCAAAGCAAACCCATTGCATTTTCAAAGCAAACCATTTGCATTTTGCTTTCACAATTTTGAAAGCAAACCTTTGGCATTTTCAAACCAATCCTCCTTTTGCATTTTCAGACCAAACCAACATTTTCGTTTTCAAACCAAACCACCTTTTGCATTTTCAAAACAAACCTTTTACATTTTCAAACCAAACCTTTTGCATTTTCAAACCAAACTTTTGCATTTTCAAACCAAACCACAATTTGCATTTTGAAACAAAACCACCATTTGCATTTTCAAACCAAACCACCGTTTTGCATTTTCGAACCAAACCATCTTTTGCATTTTCAAACCAAACCATCTTTTGCATTTTCAAACCAAACACATTTTGCATTTTTTAAGCAAACCGCCATCTGCATTGTCAAAGCAAACAACCTTCTGGTTATCAAAGTAAATTACCTTCGGCATTTTCAAGGCAACCCACCTTTTACATTTTCAAAGCAAACAACCTTTTGCATTTTCAAATCAAACCACCTTTCCAGTTTCAAAGCAAACCATTTACATTTTCAAAGCAAACCTTTTGCATTTTTAAAGCAAACCACATTTTGCATTTCCAAACCCAACCACCATTTGCATTTTCAACCCAAATCACCTTTTGCGTTTAAAAAAAAAACACTTTTTGCATTTTCAATGCAAACCTCTCGCATTCTCAAAGCAAACATCTTGCATTTTGAAAGCAAAACTTTTGCATTTTCAAACCAAACCTCTTTTTGCATTTTGAGACCAAACCAACACTTTCGTTCTCAATTCAAACCACTTTTTGCATTTTCAAACCGAACATCCTTTTGCATTTTCAGACCAAACCAACATTTCCGTTTTCAAACCAAAACACCTTTTTCATTTTCAAACCAAACCTTTTACATTTCCAAACCAAACCTTTTGCATTTTCAAAGCAAACTTTTTGCATTTTCAAACCAAACTTCCTTTTGCATTTTCAAACCTTTTGCTGTTTCAAATCAAATCTTTTGCATTTTCTAAGGAAACCTTTTGCATTTTCATAGCAAACAACATTTTGCATTTTCAAACTAAACCACCATTTGCATTTTCAAACAAAATCACCATTTGCAATTCAAACCAAACTTCCTTTTGCTTTTTCAAAGCAAAACCTTTACATTTTCAAAGCAAATCTTTTGCTTTTTCAAATCAAAACTCCTTTTGCATTTTCAAACAAAACCACCATTTGCATTTTCAAACCAAACCACCATTTGCGATTTCAAACCAAACCACAATTTTCGTGTTCAAACCACCATTTGCATTTTCAAACCAAACCACGATTTGCAATTTCAACCCAAGCCACTTTTTGCATTTTCAAAGCAACCTACATTTTTCATTTTCAAAGCAAACGTTTTGCATTTTGAAACCAAACCTCCTTTTGCATTTTGAAACCAAACCACCATTTCCAAGTTCAAACCAAACCTCCTATTGCATTTTCAAACCAAACTTTCTTTTGCAGTTTCAAACCAAACCACAATTTGCGCTTTCAAATCGAACCACCATTTGCGTGTTCAAACCACCATTTGTATTTTCAAATCAAACCACCATTTGCCATTTCGATCCAATCCTTTTGCATTTGCAAACCAAAACTTTTGCATTTTCAAACCAAACCACCATTTGCTATTTCAAACCAAACCTCCTCTTGCATTTTCAAACCAAACCACCATTTGCATTTTCAAACAAACCACCAATTGCAATATCAATCCAAACCTCCTTTTGTATTTTCAAACCAAACTTCCTTTGGTATTTTCAAACCAAACCTTTTGCATTCTCATACGAAACCTTTTGCATTTTCAAAACAAATCACAATTTGCATTTTGAAACAAAACCACCATTAGCATTTTCAAACCAAACCACCGTTTTGCATTTTCAAACCAAACCATCTTTTGCATTTTCAAACCAAACCACCTTTTGCATTTTCAAACCAAACACATTTTGCATTTTATAAGCAATCCACCATCTGCATTGTCAATGCCAACGACCTTCTGGATATCAAAGCAAATTACCTTCGGCATTTTCAAGGCAAACCACCTTTTAGATTTTCAAAGCAAACAACCTTTTGCATTTTCAAAGCAAACCACCTTTCCAGTTTCAAAGCAAACCATTTGCATTTTCAATGCAAATCATTTGAATTTTCAAAGCAAACCTTTTGTATTTTCAAAGCAAACCACATTATGTATTACCAAACCAAACCACCATTTGCATTTTCAAACCAAACCTCCTATTGCATTTTGAAACCAAACCACCATTTGCAAGTTCGAACCAAACCTATTGCATTTTCAAACCAAACGTCCTTTTTCATTTTCAAATTAAACCTTTTGCATTTTCAAAGCAAACCTTTTGCGTTTTCAAAGCAAACCTTTTGCATTTCAAACCAAAGCTCCTAATGCATTTTCAAACCAAATTACCATTTGCAATTTCATACCAAACCACCATTTGCAATTTCAAATCAAACCCCCTTTTGCATTTTCAAACCAAAGCGTCATGTGCATTTTCAAACCAAACCACCATTTGCAATTTCAAACCAAACCACCTTTTGCATTTTCAAAGCAAACCATTTGCATTTTCACAGCAAACTTTTGCATTTTCAAAGCAAAGCTTTTGCTTTTCCAAATCAAATCTATTGCATTTTCAAAAGAAACCTACTTTTGCATTTTCAAAGCAAACCTTTTGCATTTTCAAAGCAATCTACCTTTTGCATTTTAAAAGCAAACCACTTTTTTCATTTTCAAACCAAACATCATTTTTCATAATGAAAGCAAACCTCTTGCATTTTCAATGCAAACTACCTTTTGCATTTTCAAACCAAACATCTTTTTGCATAATGAAAGCAAACCTCTTGCATTTTCAATCCAAATCAACATTTGCATTTTCCACCCAAACCATCTTTTGCATTTTCAAACCAATCCACTATTTGCAATTTCAAACCAAACCTCCTTTCGCATTTTCAAACCAAACCACCTTTTGCATTTTCAAACCAAACTTCCTTTTGCATTTTCTAAGCAAACGTCTTGCAATTTCAAAGGAAACCGTTTGCATTTTCAAAGCAAACCTTTTGCTTATTCAAATCAAATATTTTGCATTTTCAAACGAAACCTTTTGCATTTTCATAGCAAACCACCTTTTGCATTTTCACAGCAAACCACCTTTGGCGTTTTCAAAGCAAACCACCGTTTGCATTTTCAAAGCAATCCACCTTTTGCATTTTCAAACCAAACCTCTTTTTGCATTTTCAACCCAAAACACTGTTTGCATTTTCAAAGCAAACCTTCTGCATTTTCAAACCAAATCTCCCGTTGCAGTTTCAAACCAAACCACCATTTGTGTTTTCAAACCAAATCACCATTTGCATTTTCAAACCAAACCCTTTGCATTTTCAAACCAAAACATCATTTGAATTTGCAAACCATACCTCCTATTGCACTTTCAAACCAAATTTGCTTTTGCTTTTTCAAATCAAACCAATTTTTGCATTTTCAAAGCAAAATATTTGCAATTTCAAAGCAAACCTTCTGCATTTTCAAACCAAAGCTCGTTTTGCAGTTACAAACCTAACCACCATTTGCGTTTTCAAACCAAACCACAGTTTCCAATTTCAAACCAAACCTCCTATTGCATTTTCAAACCAAACTTCCTTTTGCATTTTCAAAGGAAACCGTTTGCATTTTCAAAGCAAACCTTTTGCTTTTTCAAATCAAATCTTTTGCATTTTCAAACCAAACATATTGCATTTTCAAACCAAACTTACTTTTGCATTTTCAAAGGAAACCTTTTGCAAATTCAAAGCAAACCTTTAGCTTTTTCAAATTAAATCTTTTGCATTTTCAAACCAAACATACCTTTGCATTTTCAAATCTAACCTTTTGCATTTTCAAAGCAAACCTTTTGCTTTTTCAAATTAAATATTTTGCACTTTCAAACCAAACCTACTGTTGCATTGTCAAAGCAAACCGTTTGTACTTTCAAAGCAAACCTCCATTTGCATTTTCAAAGCAAACCACCTTTTGCATTTTCAATGCAAACCACCGTTTGCATTTTCAAACCAAACCTCGTTTCGCATTTTCAAACCAAACTACCTTTTACATTTTGAAACCAAACCTCCATTTCCATTCTCAAAACAAACTAACTTTTGCATTTTCAAAGCAAACCTTTTGCATTTCTAAAGCAAACCTTTTGCATTTTCAAACCAAATCACCATTTGCATTTTCATACCAAACCAACATTTTTATTTTCAAACTAAACCACCATTAGCATCTTAAGTTATGATCCAAATACACACATTCCACATAACTTCTAAGAGCACCACAGGTATCAACGACTTCAAACCTGATCCATTTTAATCGTAGCAACAAGAATAAAAAAAAAACTATTTACACCGTGGGACCCCATGCATTTCAGTTTCTTAAAGGAACACCTCACAAATACACAAAATAACGTACAAAAGCAAGTTACAAAAGCAGTTCATACTATATATACTTCAAAGACGTCTCTTTGTAATCTACTTTCCCATTTTCTGACAAAACCTTTTTTTCTCACCAAAAACTTGGTTTCAGAAAATTTACAAGAAAGATTTTACAAGCCACCGTGTTTTATTAGCTCAGGCGTTACTCTGGGAGGACCGAGGTCTCAATTGTGGTTATAAAGTCTTTAAATTGTGAAAGTCTTCTTGTTGAAATGAGAAAATTAAGTTGGAGATAAAACCTGTGACAGCATTTTTCTCTCCTACCATAAATCTTCACAATGATAGGCAGCAGGGTGGGATGGTCCAATTCCCTGTCAGTCAAGATCCTGGACGCTGTGATTGGACATTATCCAGATCGTGATTGGTCAGATTTCCCATCACTCAAAGTCTGGCCACACCCACTGAAGTGGCAACCAATCGGAGTCCCCTTTTTCAAAGTCTGGCCACACCAAATAAGGTCTTCAAATTCCACAGACAAAGACCCACATTCTCATTCTGGGCTCACCAATGCAAGGTTGCCTGCTGTTCTGTTGCTCTGTGCCAAACGTTTATTCAAATCTTGAAGGCAGGTTTGTTTTAACTCTCAATCTTGAATTTAATACTGTTTCTCGTCTTCTTCTGCCTCAGGCCTTACTCCTTTCCTTTTCTTCATCTGCGTTTAGTCAGGAAATGCTCAATTATGTCCGAATTTCCCCGCCAATTTCCCCTATTTTGCTTTGTCAGAAAAAGGATCCCTCCACCTTTTCTCATTTCCTAACCATTTGGTCAGCTTGTAACTTAATATTCTAAACTTCTTATTTGTACTTAGAATTCAAATAACATACAGTGGCTTGCAAAAGTTTTCATACCCCTTGAACCTTTCCACATTTTGTCACGTTACAACCACAAACATAAATGTATTTTATTGGGATTTTATGTGATAGACCAACACAAAGTGGTGCATAATTGTGAAGTGGAAGGTACATGATACATGGTTTCCAAATTTTATTACAAATACAAAACTGAAAAGTGTGGCGTGCAAAAGTATTCAGCCCCCCTGAGTCAATACTTTGTAGAACCACCTTTCGCTGCAATTACAGCTGCAAGTCTTTTGGGGTATGTCTCTACCAGCTTTGCACATCTAGAGACTGAAATGTTTGCCCATTCTTCTTTGCAAAATAACTCAAGCTCAGTCAGATTGGATGGAGAGCGTCTGTGAACAGCAATTTTCAAGTCTTGCCAGATATTCTCAATTGGATTTAGGTCTGGACTTTGACTGGGCCATTCTAACACATGCATATGCTTTGATCTAAACCATTCCATTCTAGCTCTGGCTGTATGTTTAGGGTCGTTGTCCTGCTGGAAGCTGAACCTCCGCCCCAGTCTCAAGTCTTTTGCAGACTCTAACAGGTTTTCTTCCAAGATTTCCCTATATTTGGCTCCATCCATCTTCCCATCAACTCTGATCAGCTTCCCTGTTCCTGCTGAAGAAATGCAACCCCACAGCATGATGCTGCCACCACCATGTTTCACAGTGGAGATGGTGTGTTCAGGGTGATGTGCAGTGTTAGTTTTCCACCACACATAGCGTTTTGCATTTATGCCAAAATCTTCAATTTTGGTCTCATCAGAGCAGAGCACCTTTCTCCACATGTTTGCTGTGTCCCCCACATGGCTTGTGGCAAACTGCAAATGGGACTTCTTATGGCTTTGTTTCAACAATGGCTTTCTTCTTGCCACTCTTCCATAAAGACACGATTTGTGGAGTGCACGACTAATAGTTGTCCTGTGGACAGAATCTTCCACCTGAGCTGTGGATCTCTGCAGCTCCTGCAGAGTTACCATGGCCCTGTTGGCTTCTTCTCTGATCAATGCTCTCCTCGCCCGGCCTGTCAGTTTAGGTGGACGGCCATGTCTTGGTAGGTTTGCAGTTGTGCCATACTCTTTCCATTTTCGGATGATGGATTGAACAGTGCTCCATGAGATGTTCAAAGCTTGGGATATTTGTTTATAACCTAACCCTGCTTTAAGCATCTCCACAACTTTATCCCTGGCCTGTCTGGTAAGTTCCTTGGGCTTCATGATGCTGTTTGTTCACTAATGTTCTCTAACAAACCTCTGAGGCCTTCACAGAACAGCTGTATTTATACTGAGATTAGATTACACACAAGTGGACTCTATTTACTAATTAGGTGACTTCTGAAGGCAATTGGTTGCACTGGATTTTATTTAGGGGTATCAGAGTAAAGGGGGCTGAATACTATTGCACGCCACACTTTTCAGTTTTTTATTTGTAAAAAAATTTGGAAACCATGTATCATTTTCCTTCCACTTCAAAATTATGCCCCACTTTGTGTTGGTCTATCACATAAAATCCCAATAAAATACATTTACGTTTGTGGTTGTAACGTGACAAAATGTGGAAAAGTTCAAGGGGTATGAAAACCTTTGCAAGCCACTGTGTATGTTGGATAGGGGTTCCTCCTTCAATGTTATCCAGAGTATACCCCATATATTGATAGCAAAAGAGAGAGGGAGAGAAAGAGAAAAGAGAAAAAGAAAGAGGAAGCAGACTTCTCAATTCCCTCTTTAAAATTGTTGTTTTCAACGTTGTTCAGCGTTGTTTTCAACGACCTAAGTATTTCAACCGGGCGGACCCGCTAATCCAGACCCCAGTTTCTCAACTTGGCAGACTCTGTAGATGGTTTATATGCAACCAATAACATAGTTACCTCAGTACCAAAAACCCCGCCTAGTTAACATCAATTAGAGCGCCTTCCCCTTCCTGGGTACAGTTCAGTAGAAGAATGTAGCCAGTGCTTGAAGATGTATGTAATACCCTGTGCTATCATTAAAAGATGTTGCACACTTTAAGAGTTTGTGAATTGCTTATTTACATGGTGTCAGAAGCTGGAAGACACTTGCGTCTCCTGTCTATCGGGTTTTATTTCTTGTTTGATTTGTGCCCTTTTGTGCTTAATCTCTCTGACCATGGCGTCCTCTTGCAGAAAGCCCGCGCAGCTTGTCTTTGATGCTGACATCTCTGAGCGCTGGGCCACGTTTGAATTTGATTTCACACACTTTGTCCATGTCGCACACCGCGCTGATCCTGACTCCCTTAAAGCCTCCCTCCTACTCAACCTTGTCGGACCTGATGCCATGAAGAGAGCCAGAACTTTCACCTACGCTCCAGCGGTCCTGGACGACAATAATGTGGTGATTACTCCTGCAGAATCTGCCAGCGACCCTGCTTGCCTGCTACGTAAGTTCAGGGAGATTTGTGACCTGCCCTCGCAACGCATTCTAGAGAGGGCACGGTTCTTTACAAGGAAACAGTTGCCGGATGAACCTGTTGAATGTTTCATTGCTGATTTGCATTATCTCGCCCAGCGGTGCCGTTTTGGTGACATGACAGACCAGCTCACTAGAGACATTTTAGTAACTGGCATGCATGACCAGAAGCTGCGATGTGAGCTTCTAATGGATCCGGATCTAACATTGGAAAAAGCCATGCATGCCTGCAGATTGTCTGAGGTCGTTGTGTTGCCAGATGACCACCGGGACTCGGGCAATAAATCTGTCAACCTGGCTGGGTTAAGGAGACCACAGCCTCGGATGGGAAACAATGCTTTTCTGCCGCGTGCCAACCCAGGCCCTGGTGAAGTGCCCAAAAAAGGTGCCCAAACTGTAACTACATGCACCACAGACTGTCGACGTGCCCCGCCTATGGCAAGGCCTGTAACTTTTGTAAATAACTGAATCACTTCTCTGCGGCCTGTCGCTCATTCCATTCCCGTGGGAGACAGGCACAGATTTCCAGACCCAGTCTAAACATGCTGAGACAATCTGATGTCTGTTACGACACACAGCCCAACATAGCTGAATCCTATGATGCAGATCCAATTAATCCTCCCGAGGACTCGCATGTGTTTACCCTCCTACAGACACCCGCCCAACGTTCTGATCCCTCCATATCTGTGACTGTCAATGGTGTAACCTTCCTTGCAAAGTTAGACACAGGTACGAAGGTCAACGTTTTGTCAATAAATCTTTTTAACAAGATAAGGAATAATGAGCCCTTGGTTGCTGACAATGCTACCCTGCACACCTATGGTGGAGAAATTCTAAGGCCTGCGGGGAGGGCCACTTTACCTTGCGTGCTGCAAAAGGCCACGAGAAACCTGGTTTTCTATGTTTTGAACTCTGACTGTGTAACCCTGCTGGGCAACCGTGCGTGCCAAGATCTTGGCCTGGTGTCCTTCGACCGCACGTTCCACAAAGTGCAACTGTCGTTTAACCCGGTTGGAGAATACCAGGACCTGTTCGACGATGACCTGGGGAAGTTACCACTGACATACCATATGTCCATTGACCCAGATATACAACCCGTGGTCCGCGCACCTCACAGGGTGTCTCACGCCATGAAAGACAGGGTCGAGGCGATGCTTAACAACATGGTCGAAAAGGGGGTGCTAGAAGCGGTTAGCGAGCCCACCGATTGGGTCTCCACCATGGTTGCCACGATAAAGAAAGACAAGAACGAAATACGTGTGTGTATCAACCCAAAGGACTTAAACCTTGCCATCAGGCGACCACACTACCCCATGCGGTCTGTTGAGGATGTGGCGGCTAAGGTCGGGCAAGCCACCGTCTTTTCGGTCCTAGACGCTAAGAACTCGTTTTGGCAGATCCCGTTGGACAAAGCGTCTTCTGACCTGACGACCTTCGCCACACCGTTTGGCAGATTCAAGTTCCTGCGAATGCCATTCGCCATCAATTCCGCTAGCGAGGTGTTCCAGCGAACGATGGAGCAGATATTCTCAGACCTGCCATGTGCCATCATCGTGGATGATATCCTGGTTTATGGGAAGGACATTGCCGAGCATGACCTGAACCTCCGCCGCGTCCTGGATCGGGCACGGAAGGCCAACCTGAGGCTGAATCCCAAGAAGAGCCGCTTTTGTGTCTCAGAGGTCACGTATGTTGGACATGTTCTCACCTCTGACGGACTAAAACCCGACCCCTTGAAGGCAGCTGCCATCTCCGAGATGGCAGCCCCCACCGACGTGCCAGGTCTACAACGATTCTTGGGCATGGTGAACTACCTTGGGAAGTTTGTACCAAACCTCAGTGAGCTGAGTGCTCCCCTGCGGCAGCTGACAAAAAAGGATATTGCCTGGGTCTGGCTCCCACATCACCAGCAGGCCTTTGACTGCCTCAAGTCGAAACTGATTAACACTCCGACGTTGCGGTTCTTCGACGTGAGTCGCCCCATCACCATCACCTGTGACGCTTCCAAGTTCGGCCTGGGTGCGGCTTGCCTTCAGTCTGTCGATGGATCGTTACATCCTGTCTCCTATGCCTCCCGCACCATGACGGACACCGAGCAGCGGTACGCTCAGATCGAGAACGAGCTGCTCGCGGTGGTGTTCGCCTGCTCCAAGTTCAGAGACTTCCTGTTCGGCAGCAGATTTACGGTCGAAACCGACCACCAGCCACTGGTGACAATTCTGAACAAACCGATTCATGCAGCCCCTGCCAGGCTGCAGCGTATGATGCTGCAGCTCCAGCGTTTCGCTTTCGATATAATCTACAAGAAGGGCACCGAGATGCACATTGCGGACACCCTATCGCGCGGACCTCCTGCGTTCGCCACCCCTACGAAACAGAGGATTTGCACGTACTGGGCGTTAACTTCATTCCCACCAAGCAGCTACAGGTTTTGGCCGAGCACACCGCTGCCGATCCGGTTTTGCAGCGGCTTGCCTCTGTGATTAAAACAGGGTGGCCAACAAAGCGCTCCGCCGCGCCGTCTGAAACACAGTTTTTCTTCCTGGTCCGCGACGAGCTGGTGCTCCAGGATGACTTCATCGTCAAGGGACATAAAGTTGTAGTCCCGTCCTCCCTGTTTGACTTTTACTTTTGTGCAGCCCATAGCGGACACCCTGGGGTTGATGCAACACTCGCCCACGCTCAGTGCCAATTCTACTGGCCTGGAATGGCCAAATATATTCGAGACCGAGTTTCTGCCTGCTCCACGTGCAACAGTCTTGCTCCACACCAGCAGCGACAGCCCCTGCTGCAACAGTCCGCTCCTGCCTTGGCCTGGTCCTCGCTGGCTGCCGACATATTCGAGTGGCGTGGTAACCACTACCTTGTCCTGGTCGACTCGTACTCCAACTGGTTCGAAGTGGATTTGCTGACATCCCTCACGTCGGAGATGGTGATCCGAAAGCTGCGGAAACACTGCTCCACTTTTGGGTCCCCTGTCAGGCCGCAGACTGACAACGGCAGGCAGTTTACCAGCCGAGAATTCAAAAGTTTTGCCGACAAGTGGAATTTCGTGCATTTCACCAGCAGCCCAGAGTATCCACAGAGCAACGGCCTTGCAGAACGGGCCGTCCGCAGCGCCAAGCTTCTGATGGAACAGGCGAGACTATCCAACTCTGATTTGTATTTGGATCTCCTGAACCTCAGGAATGTTTCTAGGGATCCGGCCATGGGATCCCTAGAAACCATCTGGCCACCCCAACCACGGCCATCACCTGCTCAGCGTCTGATGTCCAGAACAACCAGATCTACCATCCCGATTGCCCAGCGCCAGCTGAAACCTCTGGTGCAGGAGCCTGCCTCCGTGCAGAGGCGAATTCAAGAGAAACATGACAGCCAGCGGCGTTCCCATGATCGGTCGTGCAGACCACTCGATCCTCTGATGCCTGGACAGGTTGTTTGGTTGCAGACCGCCGGTGGTCACTCCCGTCTGGCTACCGTGGTTGGGGTGAACATCAGGGACCCCTGAGGAAAAATACAGTGCTGGAGTAACTTAGTGGATATGGGGGATCACTGGAGAGAATTTTCTGAGACTGCAGGTGTGGAAGGAAGGAAGCCAGAAGAGTGGAGGGGCAAGACAAAGCATGTTAGGCCATAGGTGAACACAGGTGAGGCAGGTAAGCGATGGGCAGATGGTTGGACAAAGGCCAGAGATGAACATGTACAAAGAGTGAAATAACAATCTAAGCGTGTTTTGAATTGTGAAGCAGGAGGATTGACGTGGTTCGAGTTGTGTAGGAATGGAGGGGGAGGGGAGAGATGGGTGCAAGATTGGTTCGGGGATGGTGGGTTTATAGGGGAGGGGATGCATGGGACTTGGGGTGAATGGGCAGGTGGTCCAGCAGAAATACTATCTGAATCTTGCTATAGTCAAGGGATGGTGAATCTGTGTAAGTTGTTGCCAAAGGAGGCTGTGGGGGTCGTCAATTGATACTTTTAAGGCAGAGATAGATAGATTCTTGTTTAGACATGTGATAAAAATTGTAGAATATTGGAAGGAAATATTTAAAATAATTTCGACCGTTATCAATATAAATATAACCCCTGACCCAAAGTTAATTATACTTGAAATAATTGAAACTGACCAATTAATAACAATGAATCAAAGAACTTTTATTGACTATGGTTTAATAATTGGGAAAAAATTAATATTAAAATTTTGGAAAGGCCCTGCATTCCCAACAATCAAAATGTGGAATATAGAAATATCGGAGACACTCCATTTGGAGAGATTGAGGCTTGTCCTTATGGATAGGTTAGATCTCTTCAGATGGATTTGGTCTCCATATATTGAATATTTACAGGGTCATAATGGTTCGGCGCGAGAACCTGACTGAGTCCTGGATATTTGAATGGATGAATAAATACATATAATAAATCATGAATATTTCTATAAGGACGGATTAATGACGAATATTTTATTCTCCATCAAACCTTTTCTTACTCTTTATTCTATTTCTTAACTTTTCTATTTCCTTATATCTATATAAAAAATTAAAAAACAATATAGAAACACATTATCTTAATCTCTTAATATTAGTACGAATATAAATATTATTAGATTTATGAGAATATTATTAGTATTATTAGTATTTTTTAGTATTTTATATTTTTAATTATATAAAAATTATGTACTTTTAATGGTACAATAATTTTAAATTTAAATTTAGCGATAAGATAAATATTGTTAACATTAGGAAGAAATAATGGAAATTATATAAGTTTTACTAACTTTTTGTATCAATAATATCATAAAATTTGGCCTTATACCTAAAAAATTAGAGATAAAATGAAAATTACTAATAGTATGAGTATAATGCTAATATTATAAATGTATTATTAGTATTATGTATCTCTAGTTATATAAAATATACAACTTTGAAATTTATAATTAAGGATAATACAGTATAAATAATATTATTAGTATGAATCAATTATTAAGACTATGTATTTTTACTATTGAAATATAATGTAACTGGTTATTATTTTGTTTCTATAATAAATAAATTAAAAAAAAAGACATGTGATAGAGGTTATGGAGGTGAGGTTAGGAGGAAGAGTTAGATCAGCCGTGATTGAATGGTGAAGTAGATATGATGGGCCGAATGACCCAATTCTGCTCCTTTCCCTTATGAACTCAACTTTGTAGCCCGATACATGGGTATAGAAGATATATGTGGGCAGTGACCCAGATCCAGCAACATTCAGCCAAACATCGCCCTGGTCCATCTACAGTGGAGATAATAGAACATAGAAACATAGAAATTATGTGCAGGAGTAGGCCATTCAGCCCTTCAAGCCTGCACCGCCATTCAATATGATCATGGCTGATCATCCAACTCAGTATCCCGTACCTGCCTTCTCTCCATACCCCCTGATCTCCTTAGCCACAAGGGCCACATCTAACTCCCTCTTAAATATAGCAAATAATGTTAGATAATGTTATCAGCAATAATGTTAGATAATCAGGATCATATCCCATTTCTTTATAGTAGATTGTGTGTGAGTGAACATATCATTAAATTTAGCAATCCAGTAGTTTTCATATTTCATGAAGCTTTTTGCTGAAGTGCTTGCATCTTTCTACAGCATTGTTTCCAAGCACAGAACCCTTTAACAGGGGCACAGAACTTTATGATGAAGGACCCCCAAGAGGAGGATGATGTGAAGTTTTGCACTCACACCATGATACGTCCCACAAGAGAGCAATTAGAAGACCAGATGATCGTAACAGCATTTGAATGTGGGTTGGATAATGGTTCTAACGATGCGGTGGCGGCAGTGGTGCATGCGTTGGAGGTACTGCATTAATGTTCAGTTTTATTTCATTACAAACATATTTTGGTTCTTGTTCAATTAATCCTGCTTTACTGCAGCATCATCAGTCTCCCATGTACGAGCAGTAAAGCAGGGCAGCACAGTAGCGCAGCAGGAGAGCTCCTGCCTTACAGCGCCAGAGACCCAGGTTTGATCATGACCACAGGTGCTGTCCGTACAGAGTTTGTACCTTCTCCCCGTGACCGTGTGAGTTTTCTCCGGCTGGCCCAGTTTCCTCCCACACTCCAAAGACATACATGTTTGTAGGTTAACTTGGCTTCACTAAATTGTCTCGTGTGTAGGATAGTGTTCGTGTATGGGGTAATTGCTGGTTAACGCTGACTCGGTGGGCAAAATGGCCTGTTCATGTGCTGTATCTCTAAACTAAACTAAATAAATCTACGTTTCCTTCACCTGGGTGCTGGGAAGACGAAAGTTATGACTTCAGTTCGCCACCGCAGTTTCCTTTAAATTGCCACCTATTCTGTCCTTCTCTCTGGTAACCATTTGATAGTTAACCTGACTGTTGGGGATGTTGTTACCCCGTTTAAACTGAATTTATAGGCAGGAACTGAAGGTGCTGGTTAAACTGAACTTGGGCTTTGAACCATACATCCCTGTCATCATTGCCTATATTTTCCTCTAATATTTCCTCAATACACCTCAACTCATTTGTTATCTCTTTGTAACACTTTAGACCTGGTATTTTACTTCGGAGTCTCGTGAGTGACTACGTGAATAGAAGCCCGTACAGCCGTTGGTGCGTCATGACTTCAGACGCTGGTGCAGTCGCGGTTGGAGCAGCAGCGCTCCTCCAAGCGGTAAGTTTAAAAACGGAGGTAAGATTGTTGAAGTTTTTACCTTAGGTGATTTCTGCGACGGTTTGAAGGAGATATGTTGCAGAAAGTAAAGAAGGTGTCGGCGAGGCGCTCCGCAGCTAGAAAGGAGAATGACCAGGAGAGTGTTGGGGAAGGAGGCCCGTCTGGTACACCAGGTCCGGTTCTGGCTACACAGCCAGTGGTTGCGGACCCACTGCCGGGGGGCAGTGCAGGCTTGCCAGTAGGGCGGAAGGCCACTGGCAAGTCTGTTAGACCCGTAGATGAGTCGGGCCAGGAGGTTATACCCTCCATTGGAGAATCCGTTTGCTCACGGCTCTCCCAAGTCGAGATTTTATTACAGAGAATGCTCGACAGGGACCAGCTCCGTGAGGAGGAGTGGTGCCCAAGCCAGGCTGATGGAGAGCTTGTGCTAGCAGCGCCTGTTTCAGGGCTGCAGAACTATCCTGCCTGTGAGGAGGATGTTCCATCAGTGCAGTTTGATGACACTGAGTCTATGCTGGGGGAGGGCAGTAAAGAAGTTCGGGTGGAGGTAATCCCGAACATTGCTGGGAAGTTTGCTGAGCCTAGAGAGGCAGGAGAGGCGATTGATGGGGAATTGGCTGAAGCCATTCAGTATATGCTCTCCCACCAGTTACAGGAGCTAGCTCTGGATGAAGCAGCAAAACATTATTAGGCTCCTATTAATTGTGATCTCCTGAAGGTACCGGTGGTTAATCACCAAATTTGGTCACAGATGGGCATGCCTGCTAGGGCCCAGGAGATGAAGTTCCAAAAAGTGCTTAAACTGTTGACAGCAGGTATTACAGCTGTGGTGAAAGTGATTGACCCAAGCAATGTGGTTGACGCACACCAGGATGAACTGGGATTTCTTTGCAGTGCGTTTTTAGAAATCAACAACATCAGGAGGGCTGCTATTAGGCCAGTGCTTAATCCAAGTTTGGCAAGTTTGTGCAAACCACCCAGTGTACCACCACAAAATCTGTTGTTTGGCGGTAACCTAGCGAAAAGAGTCAAAGATTGTCATGAAGATGTTAAAACTATGGCTCTCATTAAGCCGGCTGGTAAGCAGGGCAAAATGTTTTCTCCATATTGGAAAGGAACTAATGTGGATGCATGAGAAGGAACGAGCCGTTCAGGTTTCCAATTTCGGAACTGGCAGGCTGCCAGCATGAAGGGGAAGGTGCCTTTCTCCACAAGAGGTCGAGGACAACAAGGTCCGCAAGGAAAGATGCAGGTAAGAAAAACATCAACAGACGATAAATTAATTGATGTTCCTGTTCAAAGTGGGGGAAGGTTAAAATTGTTTCTCAAACAATGGCAGCAGTTGACATCAGATTTGTTCATACTTAGTAGTATTGAAGGGGTGAAAATTGAATTTTACTCTAAGGACAGTCTACCTAATCAACATTTCCTAGTCGTAAACTTGTTTTTCCAGATGAAGAAAATGTGCTTATTCAAACAGAGATTCAGTCGTTGCATAAGAAAGGGGTAATTGAGCCTTCTGTCTATCAAAGTCGACAATTTGTGTCAAATATATTTCCCAGATCTAAAAAGACTGGGGGGTGTAGAATTATTTTGGATTTATCAAGTTTGAACAAGTTTGTTTGTTATAGGCATTTCAAAATGGAAAACTTTATCACGGCCAAACATCTAGTGCCCAAAGGGTGTTATATGGCAACTACTGTTTTGAAGGATGCGTATTACTCAGTGTCTATTCATGAGGATGATAGAAGGTATTTGAAATTTAATTGGATGACGCAGCTGTGGCAATTCAGGGCATTGCCGAATGGACTAACTTCAGCTCCTAGGTTATTTACTAAATTGGTAAAACCTGTGTTAGCGTTACTTAGAGCTAAGGGGCATGTGGTAATGGCCTACTTGGATGATATTCTGATTGTTGGAAAGACTCATGCTGAAACTCAATCATCAGTTTCAGTTGTTAAAATCACTTTTGAGCAATTGGGATTTGTGATTCATCCAGATAAATCTAAATTATCACCAGTCCAAATTATTGATTATCTGGGATTTACCATTAATTCAAATCACATGTTGGTGACTTTGCCCAAGGATAAATTGAATCAGTTAATTGAGGACTGTGTTAATCTCATTAGAGAACAAAGGCCTTCAATTAGACAAGTAGCCAGGTTAATTGGGAAGTTGGTGGCAGCATTTCCAGCTGTGCAGTATGGTCCTCTGCATCATCAACAATTACAAAGATCAAACGAACAGGCACTGAGAATACAAAGGGGCCATTTTGATAGGCCTATGCAGTTGTCAGCTGGGGCGATTGCTGACATACAATGGTGGATAGCAAATGTTTCAACAAGTTTTAGGAAGGTTTTGGTGGAACCACCGTCATTGATATTACAGACTGATGTAAGTGCACTGGGTTGGGGTGCAACAGACATGTCTTCTAGTTGTGGAGGCAGATGGAATGTGGATGAGACATCGCTTCTTCAACTAAGAGGGATTAATTATTTAGAGTTGTTGGGCACCTGGTGTGGGCTCAAAGCTTATTGTTCTACAAGGAGGGATCTGCATGTGCAGGTTCAGATTGACAACACCACAGCAGTGGCATATGTAAACCACATGGGTGGAGTTAAGTCACAGTCTTGTGATAGACTGGCTAACCAGATTTGGAGCTGGTGTATTGACCAAAATATCTGGCTTTCAGCACTTTATTTGCCAGGAAGTTTCAACACGGTAGCTGACACTAGATCACGTCAGTTTAATGACAACATTGAATGGATGTTAAATCAGGATGTATTTAACCAAATCATTCTTCAGTATGGATTGCCAGATATTGACATGTTTGCATCTCGATTAAATCATCAGTTACCTCGATATGTTTCATGGGAACCAGATTCTGGGGCAGTAGCAGTGGATGCGTTTTCACTGCATTGGGGAGGAATGTTTGTGTATGTATTTCCTCCATTCTGTCTCATCAGCAGATGTTTGCAAAAGATCAAGGAGGACTCCGCTTCAGGGGTATTGGTAGTGCCAGATTGGCCTACACAAGCATGGTTTCCCGTTGTATTACAAATGGCTAGGGAACCTTACATGCTTATTCCCAAGAATAAAATCTACTGGTAAATCCAATCACTGGGGATCAACATCCTTTACATGATCGTATTGATCTGTTAATTTGCAGATTTTAAGGAGGCCATACCTGGGAGAGGACTGTCTCATCGGACTGTGGATGTGCTCACGTCGGCCTGCAGGGATAGTACACAGCAGCAATATGTCACCTACATAAAGAAGTGGGAGCAATTTTGCCTACAGCAGAATATTGTATATCACACTGCAGGATCACGGACGTATTTGAGTTTTTGTCAACTCTTTATTTCGACGAAAAAATTAAGTTATAGTGCAATCAATTCAGCCAGAAGTGCTCTGTCTTCTTATTTACCTATGAATGCAGAATTATATACAGTAGGGACACATCCGTTAGTTTCACGATTCATGAAGGGAGTTTTCAATTCTAATCCTCCTAAAACCAGGTATGCCGGGATTTGGAATGTGAGTGAGGTTCTTATGGTTCTTCGCCAGTGGGCTCCGGTTATAAGCCTATCTATAGCCAAATTAACTATTAAGGTGGTCATGCTTATGGCCTTAGTTTCATCTCAACGTGTACAAACGTTGCAAAAGCTACGGCTGGATAGAATGCATGTGTCGGCAGATACCATTATATTTTATGTCTATGATTTGCTTAAACATAATAGAAGAGATAAGACAGGATGTAAGATTGTGTTTTCAGCATACCCCGCAGATGATCGCTTGTGTGTAGTCTCACATTTATCTCGTTACATTGAGATTACTCAACCTCTGAGAGGAACAGAGTCGGCTTTGTTTATTAGTCACAAAAAAAAAACACACAGTAAGGTGTCGGTGCAAACAATTTCAAGGTGGCAAAAGCAGGTCCTTGGCAAGTGCTGGAATTGATACTGAAAAATTCAAATCTCATTCCACCAGGGCGGCATCAACTTCCGCGGCAAGGGCGATGGACTTGCCAATAGACCATATCCTCGCGGCCGCAGGATGGTCCAGTGAGCTAACTTTTCAGAGGTTTTATCACAAGCCGATTTCAAGGCTCGGGGTGTTTGCTGATTCTGTTTTGAGTACTGTTACACTTTCCCCCTGAGTTAGAGGGGTTTTGTTATGATTTGTTTGTAAATAAACTGTTATTCATTTAATAAATGTGCTAATGATGCATGATTGATTGTTAACGACTTTTGAGTCAATCCAGGCAGTGTGAACGGCGGATTTCGATCTGCGGCGTGAATTCACAGTGCTTTGAAGTCTTCACGTAGTCACTCACGTGACTCGAAGTAAAATAGTAAGATTAAACGAGAACTTACCAGTTTTGAAGTTTTGATCTTTATTTTATGTGGAGTCGAGTTGAGGGACTACGTGCCCTCCGCTCCCACCCTCATAGATCTCATCTGGTAGTTCTAGTTTTATCATCTTACCATTGTACTTCAGTCATTGTTAGCTGTGAATTCATTCCGCTGCTTTGAAGATTGACGTACCAACGGCTGTACGGGCTTCTGTTCACGTAGTCCCTCAACTCGACTCCTCATAAAATAAAGATCAAACTTCAAACTGGTAAGTGCTCGTTTAATCTTACTATTCCAAATTGTTTCTGAATAAATGGAAACACAAGGAACTGCAGATGCTGGTTTACAAGAAATGACACAAGGTGCTGGAGTAAATTAGCGGATCAGGCAGCTTCTCAGGAGAACAGGGGGAAGTGACTTTTCGGGTCTGAAAAACTGTCTCGACCTGAAACGTCACCTATTAATTTTATCCAGAGATGCTCCCTGTCTCACTGTTACTCCAGCAATGTTTTGGAATAAACTCTACTACCCTCTGAGTTAATCTATTATCATCATCTTAACTTGTACATGATCCTGATAACACAACAGATCACTGTTAACCAATTTGATTTGAGTATAGAAGAATGAGGGGCGATCTCATTGAAACATACAGAATAGTGAAAGGCTTGGATCGAGTGGATGTAAAGAGGATTTTTCGTGAGTGGGAGAGTCTAGGATTAGAAGTCATAGCCTCAGGATTAAAGGATGTTCTTTTAGGAAGGAAATTAGGTGAAATTTCTTGTCAGAAGGTGGTGAATCTGTGGAATTCTTTGCTACGGAAGGCAGTTTAGGCCAAATCAGTGGATATTTTTAAGGCAGAGATAGATACTTGATTAGTACAGGTGTTAGAGGTTATGGGGAGAAGGCAGGAGAATGGGGTTAGGAGGGATAGATAGATCAGCTATGGTGGGCCGAGTGACCTAATTCTACTCCTTTCACTTGTGGCCAGATAATTTTAAAGATCCTACCCTTGTTCTAATCTCCCTTATTAAAATAATTCTAATGAGCCTTGCATACTCCTTCAGTTACAGCTTATAGTCATACAGTCACGGAGTGATACAGTGTAGAAGCTCGCCTACCTTACCCACACCGGCCAACAACCGGCCATCTACACTAGTCCCACGTGTCTGTGTTTGGTCCCTATCCCTCCAAACCTGCCCTTGTACCTGTCTAACTGCTTTTTAAACCTCAACTACATCCTCTGGCAGCTAGTTCCTTTTGTGTGAAAAAGTTACCCCTCAGATTTATATTAATCTTTTCCCCTTCACCGTAAACCTATGTCCTCTGATCCTCGATTCCCCTACTCTGGGCAAGAGTCTCTGTGCTTCTACCCGATCTATTCCTCTCATGATTTTATACACCTCTATAAGATCAGCCCTCATCCTCCTGCGCTCCAGGTAATAGTCCCAGCCTAGGCAACCTCTCCCTGTAGCTCAGATCCGCGAGTCCTGGCAACATTCTTGGAAAACGTCTCTGTACCCTTTCCTATAACATGATGCCCAGAACTGAACACAATACTCTAATATTTGTCTTTGGTCATCTTCAATTCGAATCACTAAAATGGTAGCTGTTACTTATATTAATATTTCTTTTTTCAGTGCTGTTAAGGCAGGCTTGCACTGATGATAGTGCAAGATGTAATGAATAGCTCTGGCGTCAGCACAAGAGACCCGAGTTTGATCCTGACCTCAGATGCTATCTGTGTGCAGTTTACACATTCACCCTGTAGTTTTCCACCGGGTGTTCCGGTTTCCTCCCAGATCCCTAAGACGTGCAGGTTTGTAGGTTATTTGGCCCTCTGTAAAGAGCCTCTAGTTTGTAGGGAATGGATGAGAAAGTCGGATAACATGGAACTAGTGTGAACGGGTGATTGATGGTTGGTGTAAACGTAGTGGGTTGAAGGGCTTGTTTCCATGCTGTATCTCTAAAACTAATGTCCACCAATTTACTTTTGTTAATTACATCCAGCATGTTTATTCCCGTGATTTTTTGGTGAAAGTGGCTTCTTTGGAACTGCTGGGGCTTTTGAAGCTATTATGAGGGGAACACAGTATGCGTGGTGTGCAGGAAAGCGTGTTGCAGCTGTCAAATTATGTACATCGGCAAGAACCAAGCGCAGACTGGACGATTGTTTTGCTGAACACCTCCGCTCAATCTGCCTTAACCTACTTGATCTCCTGGTTGCTCAGCATTTTAACGCCCCCTCCCAATCCAAATCTGACCTTTCTGGCTTGGGTCTCCTCCATTGTCAGAATAAGGCCCAGTACAAATTGGAGGAACAGCACCTCATATTTCGCTTGTGTAGCTCATGCCCCCAGCGGTATGAACATTGACTTCTCTAACTTCAAATAGCTCTTGCTTTCCCTCTCTCTCCATCCCCTTCCCCTTCCCCGTTTTTCCACCAGTCTTACTGTCTCCGGCTACGTACTGTCTCTGTCTCACCCACTCCCCTGACATCAGTCTGAAGAAGGGTCTCGACCAGAAATGTCGCCCATTTCTTCTCTCTAGAGATGCTGCCCGTCCTGCTGAGTGATTCCAGCATTTAGTGTCTGTAATATGCATGCTAATAATTCACAGTTACTTACCGAGCAGAGTAATTCCTTTGACAATACACATGGATCGGAAGAATGCCAAAAGCGCTGTGATCTATAGTGAAATGCTTGCGGACATTTTGGTACTGTGTATCTTGTACATGCCATTTGCTATAACAAAAGTTAACGTGGCATATTGTAGACTTGTAAACCAAAGAACCAAAGGCATTTCAGTGAAAATTTCTAGTGAGTTTTCATACATCAAGGAATATATTTAAAAATGTTTGATACAATTTATTTTTGAATGCTTCTGAATGTCAGGACAATCAAAAGCTTTCCATGCCCTTGACAAGGAAAGCTGGAGCGCTGTCATGCGAGTTATCAGATATTAGAGCGGCACAGCTGTAGAGCTGTCTTATAGCGTCAAAAACCTGGGTTCAATCCTCACTACTGGTTTCATCTGTAGATGTTTGTATGTTCTCCCCATGACCGTGTGCATTTTCTCCGGGTCATCTAGTTTCCTCCCACATTCCAAAGACATACAGTTTTATAGGTTAATTGGCTTCAGTAAAAATTGTAAATAGTGCTCGTGTAAGGGTTTAAACGCTGGTCGACGCTGACTCAGTGGGCCGAAGGACCTGTTTCCGCACTGTATCTCAAGTCTAAATCAGTTTTATTTTATCTGATTTGTGTGTAGGGTTGTTAAGACCTGCCACTCTGGGTCCTGTCTTTTCAGATACGTAGCTTGTTTCCCTGCAATACGTCAGAGAAAACGCTAGCAGCCAACTAGTTTTCAGTTCTGTATCTTTAGTTGCCGGTGTAAAATTGATTGTAATCTTTTCACTGACTGGATAGCAGGCAACAAAAAAAGCATTTCACCGTACCTCAGTACAAATGATAATAAACTAAATTAAACTAAATACAGCTTTGGGAAGATTACAGGGCTAGCCCCACTAACACACCAGTAAGAATGTGAAAGAAAACACAATAAACATGTTCATTTAATAAAGGTACAACATGGAAACTGGCCCTTCGCCCATCGAGTACACAGCGATCATTGATCACACCTTCACCTTTGTTATCCCACTTTCACATTCACCCTGCCAGGTACCCTCAAAGGAATTTGAGAAAACAAAGTCATTGGACCATTTCCTGAAATTATTTGAATTATTAAAGGACTAGAATGGTTAAAAGTGAATGTGAAAAATTCTCCACATTAACTTTGCTTCCCGTTGCAGAGTCACTACGGTTTTCTAGCATTTTCTGTTTTAATTGCAAAAAAATTGTCCGACGTCCCGAAGAATCACCTGAAGGACATCCTAGCAGCAGTGATATTCAGGAGACGATCATACTATTTACGTGACGGCCATTTTAAATATGCGTTTGGTAGTGGCATCAATCCCCTGCCATATTTAAAGTACAGCATTATTGCATACAACAACATTATTGACTGGTAAGAATATATCAAATGTATATTGACATGTTAATTTGTTGAAGAAAATATTATGGGG
Source organism: Okamejei kenojei (assembly GCA_035221665.1). Lineage (NCBI taxonomy): Eukaryota > Metazoa > Chordata > Chondrichthyes > Rajiformes > Rajidae > Okamejei > Okamejei kenojei. The sequence continues at coordinate 151,351 of JAVHYY010000313.1, read as the reverse complement.
AAAAAAAAGAATCTTAAATGTATTTGTGAGAAATCCACAAAGGTTCATTGACGTTTATTTGTTGAAGAAAATATAAAAAAGAAAAAACAGAATATGTATTTGTGAGAGAAATCTATAATAAATATGTTGAAGAAAATATAGATAGGAAAGTAAAAGGTTAAAGTGTATTTGTGAGAGAAAGCCATAAAAGTTCACAAATAATGGTTTTGGCACTGCTCTTCTTCTCTGCAGTTATTTTAATCTTGTCATGTAATACTTGTTTTTCCCTCAGTTCATCTGCAATATAAATTGTCATTGACTCCTCCAGCCAGCTGTGTTGTAGTATAAGGCATAGGTTTGAAATGTATATCTTTAATTCAGTCACTTTGTGTTTTGCTCCCAACTTCAGAATTAATTAGACTTTGCGGTGACCTTTTTAAAACCAGGGGTTGAAATCGACCTCTGGGTTACTTGAGTTACTCGTTCAGGAAGCCAATGATTCATCGGAGGAGTTGAAAGACCACTGACAAATATTTTTGGGTTTCAGACGCAGTCCTCAGTTACACCCCTACCTCCGCTCGGTTTCCTCCCCTACTCCCTCCCTTCCACTTCTCAGAAGCAAAGGAATTTAAACTGACATGGTATGGGGTGGTACTTAATTTATCCCATGTACTGAGTATAGTGAAATTCATTTTTGTATACAGTTCAGTATCACCATGCATAAGCACTTAGATACATGTTAGATAAGCATCTCAGATACAGTAAAAGTGTATGGCATTAGTACACTGAGACAGTGCACAGAGTCACCAGTTTGGCCCCTTTTCAAATCCCAGTTGTTGTAAGTGCAGGGCTCTTGACTTGACCATGAAGTTCTGTTGTCCTGGTGGCGTTGCAGGGCTGGCCAGGCCAAGCGTAGCCGTTGCGTCCCCCGCACGCGGTCCACGTGCTCATTATGAGAGCTTTCTGAAGCTGCAGGTGAATTCTACATGTTGCCACATATTGTGCTGCTGTAACGCTTCACTCCATTATACACTTTGCTACATATTGCGTGCTTCACTGTACTCACTGTTCCATCTTCAACTCATGGAATGACAGAACTGTCTTTTGAGGAAGGATTTAGTGAATTGGACTTATATTTTCCGCTCTAGTTTAAAATGAGTGAGGTTTAGTTCAGTTCACAGATACAGTGTGGAAGCAGACCCTTCATCCCATGGAGTCCGCACAGACCAACAATTACCTATCCACCAATCCTAAGTTATCCCAGTTTCGCATCCTACACATGATAATATTGGGCATTTTGGGTGCCTGACAAAAAGAAAGATTTCTGCTTTTGTAAAGCCTGCTTGCAATCTTTTGCAAAAGCTGCAAAGACCATGACCGTGTAGAATGTTTATTTGCTTAATGGAACTACCTGTATTTCCCACTTTCTATCGAAACAATGTTATGTGATGTTTTGTGATTGGGTTAGGCACTGTCAAATTAATTGTTTTTGTAACCCTTATTGATCTGATTGGCTTGTAGGGTTGCCCCCCCCCATGTATTTCGCGCCAATGGTCCGTGAGGGTTTAAAAGAGCGGAGAGCTCGTAGGAGTGTGCCAATCTTCTGAAGTTGTCCTATTCGCACGACGCTTGAACGAGTACAGACAAGGTTTGGACCCACGGTATTGGATTAGGTATTGTGTTGGTGTTGTGCAGCGGCACCTAGTGTTCAGCCTCTCCTGCTAACGAATCCTCAGCATCCCTGGGCAGGAGTCACGAGATATATTGGGGGGGTTGTGGCCTAGTATATAAGTGCTGATCTTCCCTCTTCACGCTCTCTTGCTCTTCCACTTCCTCTCATTTCATGAGAGTGTCCTGCCACCTGAGCAGGAGCTCAACCAAGCCCACTAGGCAACCGCCTCTCAGCAACAGCAACTATTATGTTGGAGTGCTAAACGTCCATGTATTTCCAACCTGCAATGCCTGAATAAAGAATCCATTTATTCACGACCTTTGTGCCTCTACATTGATGACACCGACGTTCCGAATCGGATTTTGGATTTCAAATTGGTGATGACCTGATTATGCAGTCGACAAGTCATCCCAACACTGCGGTAACTAACACGGTGAATGCAGCCATCAACTCTGCGCGGCAACGGGACACCGTCTTTGGCCCGCCCGCCGCAGAGCCCCGGAATTGATCCTGAATATGGGTGCTGTCTGTATGGAGTTTTGTTTTCTCGTTTATAACATTATTTACAGAGTAATATGTTTACATATTCTGTTGTGCTGCTGCAAGTAAGGATTTCATTGTTCTAACTGGGACATGAGAGAATAAAACACTCTAGACTCTTGACTTGCGGCGCTGATGTGTGGGATAGAACTAGAGTACGGGTGATCGGTCGTCGGCGTGGACTTGGTGGGCCGAAGAGCCTGTTTCCTTGCTGTATCTTTAAATTGAACTAAAAATACTAAAACCAGAAGAAATTTCAAGAAGGGTTTCTACCCGAAACGCCACCCAATTTCTTCTATCCAGAGATGCTGGCTGATCCATGGAGTTCCCCCGCACAATTAGAGCATGGAATAGTCTTCACCCTACAATAGATACCCAACCAGACGCAACTAAATTTAAGCTCTTTTTTCCCCAAGAACCCTTTTTTGCTTAAGTCCAAGTCAAGAGTCAAGAGAGTTTTTATTGTCATGTGTCCCTGATAGGGCAATGGAATTCTTGCTTTACTTGCTGCAGCACAACAGCAATATGTAAACATAATGCAGAACAGCAGATAAAAGTTCAGTGTGTCTATATACTATAGACAATGTATATCACACAATTAATAAACAGATAAAATGCAACAGGCTGTTATTTTTCAGTTTGGAGTTTGGTGTGGTGAGTCCTCCAGTTTAAATTCAATTTTGAATATTTTTGGCGGCCCAGGAAACCTAGCAGCAAGAGACTGCAGGGGAGTTACTCCGGCCCCCGGGGAGTGATTCTGCGTTGGTTTTCAGCGGTCGCGGGTGAGGCAGCGACGGCAGCAATGGCGGCCAGATCTCCACAATGCACAGAAGAGGGAGAAAGTGGCCGCGCCGACCAGTTGCCATGGCAGTGCGCATGTGCACACCCACGGCCGATGATGTGCTGGCCGTGGTTGTGCTCATGTGCAGGGGGAGGTATGCGCAGGCCGTAGCAGTGCGCATGATACCCGAGAGCCGAGAGCCAAGCGGAGACCGAGCGGAGACCGAGTCCCGGACATGGATGGCGGGGCGGAGACGGAGAGTGTCACAGAGAGTGAGAGAGATAGGAGAGGGGCCCTTCCAGAATTAAACGATAGGTGTCCCGAGTGTTTCCAAGCCAGACAAAATGGCATGGCTTTTAGGTTGCCCGGCGGGACTGTAGATTGCATTGGACCCGGGCAACCGCAAATTTCAAGCCCTGAGCATGGTGGTTATCGGGAGAAGGAGGGAGAATGGGATTGAGAGGGAGAGATTAGATCAGCCATGATTTGAATGGTGGAGTAGACTTGATGGGCGAATGGCCTAAATCTGCTCCTATACTTTATGAACAGGTCTGAAGTGTGGAGTCTGAAGAGGGTTTCAGCCCAACACATTGCTATTTCCTTCGCTCCATAGATGCTGTCGCACCCGCTGAGTTTCGCCAGCACTTTTGTCTATCGTCGATTTTCCAGCATCTGCAGATCTGTTCATCTCATTTATGGTAAAAGCACTAGTTGCAGATACTTTGTCCGATGTTAGGAAGCTTTCTAGTTGAGGCAGAGTGCCTGTGGGATCAGTTGGGGGTTGCCAATTCCTCACTCCCATAATAAGGGACAGAAAGTCAAAATACGGGACAAATTCCCGACGGCAATTCGTTTCACCGACTTGGCCGTGGTTGGGTGAATGATAAGTTGGCCCAGGTGCTGGACTCCACACAAAGCCCAGCCGGCGGGCCAGCTGAGGAGTTTTAGCCAAACGACATTTGCGCGTAAAGTCATCACTCTAGAGTATCCATACTCATGAACCGATTTGTACCTCTCAAGGTTGATGAAATTCCCTTCACCCTGTGCAAAAACACTGCATGAATTGGAGTTCTTTCTGGTGTAAATAGTCTTTAAAAAATGATTCATTATGGAGCAGGAGTTTCTAATTAGCTAAAGTACCAGCGCAACAGACTACACAGTTGTTTGTTGTGTAAGAAGGAACTACAGACGCTGGTTTAAACCGAAGATAGAGACAAAAAGTTGGAGTAACTAAGCGGAGAGGAAGCATCTCTGGAGAGAAGGAATGGGTGACGTTTGGGTTGAGACTTTCTTCAGACTGGTTAGGATAAGGGAAACAAGAGATATAGACGGTGCTGTAAAGTTGGATGATAAAGTACAATGAATGAAAGATATTTAACAAGTGACGACGATAAAGGAAACAAGCCAATTGTAAGCTGTTTAGTCGGGTGAAACGAGAAGCTTGGTGCAAACTTGGGTGGGGAGGGATACAGAGAGAGAGAGAGAGAGAGGGAATGCCGGGGCTACCTAATGTGGAGAATCAAGATTCGTACCATGGGCTGTAAGCTGCCAAGTAAAATATGAAATGCTGTTCCTCCAATTTGTGTTTAGCTTCACTCACTCTGACAATGGAGGAGGTTTGAGACAGAAAGGTCTGTGTGGGAATGGGAAGGATAATTAAAGTGTCCAGCAACTGGGGAGATCAGGTTGGTTCAGGTTTGGAGAAGGCAATTCTGGGTTTAGTGTTATGTAATGAACCAATTTGATAAAGGAACTTGAGGTGAAGGAGATATTCTGAGGTTAGTGATCATAAATATTCTCAAGTTTAATCCACAATTGGAGAGGGAGAAGGGTAAATTGGAGGTGTCAGTGTTACAGTTTTGAATAAAGGCACTATGGAGCAATGAGGCTGACCAAAGTTGACTGGAAAGATTATCATAGCAGGGACGACAGTGGAACAACAATGGCAGGTATTTTAGGAATAATACAGAAGGTACAGGATCAGTTCATTCCAAAGAAGAAAGATTCCAAGGGGAGTAAGGGGCGACTATGGCTGACAAGGGAAGTCAGGGACAGATAAAAATAAAAGAAGAAGTACAACGTAACAAAGATACCCGTGAATGACGAGGATTAGGTAATGTTTTAAAGTGCAACAGAAGATATAACTGAAAATACGCTATACGGGTGAGAAAGATGAGGTACGAGGTAAGCTGGCCTAAGAATATACAGGAGGATAGTAAAAGCTTCTTTAGGTATGTGAAGAGGGGAAACAATTAGTTGGACCCTTGAATATGAAAAAGGCGTGAATTATATTTGGGGAACAAGGAAATGGCAGATGGGTTGAACAGTTTACTTTGGATCTGTCTTCACAAGGTGGACACAAACAATCTTCTAATGTACTAATGGCCAGAGGATCGGGGTGATGGTGGATCTGAAGGAAATACACATTGGGCAAGCAATGGTGTAGGGTGGACTCTGATGGGTCTGAAGGCTGATAAATCCCCAGGGCCTGATGGTCTGCATCCCAGGGTACGTAAGGAAATGGGTCTAGAAATTCATGGACGCATTGGTGATCATTTTCCAGTGTTCTATAGATTCAGGATCAGTTCCTCTGAATCGGAGGGTAAACTAATGTTATTCCAATTTTTAAGGCGGGAGAGGGAAAAACAGGGAATTATAGACAGTTAGGCTGACATAGGTGGTGGGAAAGATGCTGGTCAATTATGAAAGATTAAATAGCGGCCACATTTGGATAGCAGTGACAGGATCGTCAGCTTGGATTTACGAAGGGAAATCATGCTTGACTAAATTCATTCTGGAATTTTGTGAAGATGTAACTAGGAAAATGGATGAGGGGAGCAGTGGATGTAGTGTACCTGGACTTTCAGAAAGCATTTGATAAGGCAACCACATATGAGATTAGTGGCCAAAATTAGGGGGGGGGGTGGGGGGCACATGGGTATCGGGGGGAGGGTAGAGTGCTGACATGGATAGAAAATTGGTTGCAGACAGGAAACAAAGTGTAGGGATTAACGGGTCCCTTTCAGAATGGCAGGCAGTGATAGTGGGGGTACCGCAAGGCTCGGGTGCTGGGACCACAGCTATTTACAATATACATCAATGATTTTTGATGAAGGAATTCAACCCCCCCCCCCCAGTAACATTAGCAAATTTGCAGATGACACAAAGCTGGGTGGCAGTGTGAACTGTGAGGATGATTCATGAGAATGCAAGGTGAGCGGACAGGTTGGGGGAGTGGGCAGGTGCATGGCAGATGAAGTTTAATGTGGATAAATGTGAGGTTATGCACTTTGGTGTCAAAAACAGGAAGGCAGACTTACTATCTAAGTGGTGTCGTGGGAAAAGGGGAAGTTAAAAAGGGATCTGGGGGGTCCTTGTTCATCGGTCAACGAAAGTAAGCATGCAGGTACAGCAGGCAGTGAAGAAAGCGAATAGCATGTTGGCCTTCATAACAAGAGGAGTTGAGTATAGGAGCAAAGAGGTCCTTCTGCAGTTGTATAGGACCCTAGTGAGACCACACCTTGAGTATTGCGTGCAGTTTTGATCCCTAATTAGAGGAAATACATCTTGCTATTGATGCAGTGGAGCGTAGGTTTACACGGTTAATTCCCAGGATGGCGGGGGACTGTCATATGCTGAGAGAATGGAGCGGCTGGGCTTGTACACTCTGGAGTTTAGAAGGATGATAGCGGATTTCTTATTGAAACATATAAGATTGTTAAGGGTTTGGACACGCTAGAGGCAGGAAACATGTTCCCGATGTTGGTGGAGTCCAGATCCAGGTGCCACAGTTTAAGAATAAGGGGAAAGCCATTTAGAACAGAGACGAGGAAACATTTTTTTTCTCACAGAGAGTTGTGAGTCTGGAATTCTCTGTCTCAGCGGGCAGTGGAGGCCGGTTCTCTGGATACTTTCAAGAGAGAGCTAGATAGGGCTCTTAAAGATAGCGGAGTCAGGGGATATGCGGAGGGCAGGAATGTTCTACTCCTGCACCTATTGTCTATTGTGTTCTGTGTAGGGACAGGTGTTCCATCTCTGTGGTTGCAGGGGAAATTGTGTGATGTTGCTTGCTTAAATCAAGAGTTGTGCTCAAGACAAGGGTCTTGTGCTGTAAGTATTCCAAGGTTCAGTGAAAATCCCCAAGTAGTTACACTCAAAGTGTCTGTGTAAGTGACAGATGTTTTTAAAGTTCCCAAGTGTAAGGCATGCAGCCATTACAGGATTAATCCTTGTTCAGAATTGTAGTTTTCCCTTGAAACCACGTTGAATAATGCAGGGTATTTTAAAATCTTTAGCTGGGTGAGACATTTAGACAAGTAAAATACCTTCTGGTTTTTGCTCAAGTGCCAAGTAGAATCTGAGCTCTCTGCTCGAATGAAGCAGTAATGTCTGCTCAAATCTTTTGGAATTTATGAGGTAAACATTCAAACCACGTTCTAAATGTGTAGGAAGGAACTGCAGATGCTGGTTTACACCAGAGATGGGACACTAAGTTCTGGTAGTAAACTGAGCGGGACAGGCAGCATCTCTGGTGAGGGGAATGAATGAGTTTTTGGGTCGAGACACTTTGTGGGTTTGGTGGACCCCCGTAGACTGCTCCATTTAGTTTGTGCAAGTCCGGCCATTCTGCCCCACTGACCTATGCCTCCTATCTACTTGCCAAGGTTAAAGGAGGAGTGAATGATTAGTTTTCCTTCTTAGGGTTCCATTTACCAATCTGTTACAAGAACAGCTGCGTCTTAGCATTTATATATGCCTGAAAAAAAGTAATGGAACTATGCAATTGAATCTCCAATGTGGGACACGTTCTTCTCCCTAACGTGTTTAATCTGATGTGCAACTATTTGGGCGGCACGGTGGCGCAGCGGTGGAGTTGCTGCCTTACAGCGCCAGAGACCCGGGGTCAATTTCTGACGGGGAGCTGCCTGTACCTTCTCCCTGTGACAGCGTGGGTTATCTCCGGGTGCTCCGGTTTCCTCCCACACTCCACAGACCTGCAGGTTTTCTAGGTTAATTGGCTTTGGAAAATGTGTAAATTGTCCCCAGTGCGTAGGGTAGTGCTAGCGTACGGGGTGATCGCTGGTCAGTGTGGTCTCAGTGGGCCGAAGGGCCTGTTTCCATGCTATATCCCTAAAGATTAAATCAGCTTGTCTTAACTCATCTCATTCCCTTCCCCACCAAATGCTTTGTTAAAGTTAAAGATTGATACCCTGAGGTATAGAACATAGAACAGTACAACAGGAACAGGCCATTCGGCCCACAATGCCTCAGCTGAACGTGACACCACTGCCAAATCTTATCTGTCTGCACATTATCATTATCCCTCCATTCCCTGCCTATCCAAAAACCTGTTAAATGCCACTGTTGTATCTGCCTCCACCACCCCTGGCAACACACTCAAGGTGCACTCTAACCTCTAATAACTTGCTCCACACATCTTTAAACTTTACCCCACTCTCATTAAGCTATGCCCTCTAGTATTCCATCTCTGTCCTGGGAAAATTGGGTGGCACGGTGGCGCAGCAGTAGAGTTCCTGGCTTACACTGTTTGCAGTGCCAACCCTACGGGTGCTGCCAGTACACATTTGTACGTTTTCTCCTTGAATAGTGTGGGGTTTTTTCTGAGATCTTCAGTTTCCTCCCACAATCCAAAGACATGCAGCTTTGTAGGTTAATTTGGTATAAATGTAAATTGTCCCTAGTGTGTGCGGGGTAGTTTAATGCGCGGGTATCGCTGGTTGACGTGGACTCGGTGGGCTGAAGGGCCTGATTCTGTGCTGTATTTCTAAACTAAACTAAAAACGGTTCTGGCTGTCAGGTTAAGATATGAGCACATGGGCTCACTGGTCTGTGGGCTATAGAAAGAATCTTGCACTTTTCTGACTTTCACAAGTAATGCTAAACTGAGACCAATGAGGTAGAAACAATAGTTTGTTTTAGCGATATGGCGTGAAAACAGGCCCATTCGCCCACCGAGTCCACACCAACCAACAATCACCCGTACACTAGTCCTATATCCTTCACACGAGGGGAAATTTACAGACGCCAATTAACCTACAAACCAACACATCTCTAGCATGTGGGAGGAAATCAGAGCACTCGAAGGAAACACACGCGGGTCACAGGGACAACGTACAAACTACAAGCACGCGTAGTCAGGATCGAACCCGGGTCTCTGGCACTGTAAGGCAGCAACATTTGGCACATCAAGTCCTCTCCGTCATTCAATCATATCTGGATTGGCATGGCTTAGAACATCCAAACAACTCTCTGCCACTGCCACTGATTTCTCAGGGACTACAAAGGGCAAATCCACTCCAGTAATCCCTCTGTGTGCTTTATATCTGTCTGTTATGGTGTTCAGATTGTTCAAATATTGAATTGCATTCCAATAGTGAAGTCTTTAGGTTTATAGGTTTGGAAACTGTTAAAGCATGAATATTTTCGTGCCAGGAACAAACTACACACGCTTTGACTATAAACTACTCTCGTTTGGTAAATGTCTAAAATATTCTGCTGCTTTTTAAGTATTTTTCCCCAACAAGTTAGGGTGGTGCAGCGGTCGAGTTGCTGCCTCACAGTGCGGGAGTCCCGGGTGCTGTCTGTACAGTGTTTGTACGTTCTCCCCGTGACCCACGTGGGTTTTCTCCAGGTGCTCTGGTTTTCTTCCACACTGCAAAGACGTGCAGGTTTGCAGGTTAATTGGCTTTGGTACAAAGTCCCCAGTGTGTAGGATAGTGCGGGTGTACAGGTGAATGCTGGTCGGCGAGGACCAAAGGGCCCGTTGTCGCACTGTATGTCAAAACGAAAATACTTGAGATTTAATATTGTTTGCCTTTTATTTCTTGACAGATCGAAGTAGATTAAGCCAACCCCTTGTCCCCTGTGTTGATCAATTGAAGGGGTGTGATTGCCTTAGACGCTCCCCCACTTGTCCTTCACTTCTGGGGTAAAGAATCAAGCTCATAACTTTTGGAAACATCTTTTAGTTTAGTTTCTACAAGTGGGGTTTAATTCAATGCAGATTTAACTTTCTCCTGTGAAGCATTATCTTGTCCATCACTCGCGTTTCTTCAACGTTTTGCATTTCTTGAACTGGCCACAGTTTCATGTTGACAGCAACGTTGGAGCTTGTGTGCATTGGCAATGTATCTCTGTCATAAAAGCAAGACACCAGCCAGACCATGAAGGAACACAGTGCTGGAGTAACTCAGCGGGACCCTTCTTCAAGACCAGACATCAACCAGTGCTGGACTCACCATGACGTAGAAACATAGAAAATAGGTGCAGGATGAGGCCATTCAGCCCTTCGAGCTGCACAGCCTTTCAATATGATCATGGCTGATCATCCAAAATTAGTACTCCATTCCTGCTATCTCCCCATATCCCTTGATTCTGTTAGCCCTAAGATCCATATCCAATTCTCTCTTGCAAACATCCTGTGAATTGGCATCCACTGCCTTCTGTGGCAGAGAATTCCACAGATTTTCTGCGTGAAAAAGCTTTCCCTCTTCTGAGTCCTAAATAGCCTAACCTGTGACCCCTGGTTATGGACTCCCCCAACATCAAGAACATTGTTCCTGCATCTAACCTTCTCTCCTTTAAGAATTGTATATGTTTCTATAAGATCGCCTCTCATGCTTCTCAATTGCAGCAAATACAGGCCAGTGGACGTAGTCTTTCATCATATGTCAGTCCGCCATCCTGGGGAATTAACCTGTTTAACCTATGCTGCACTCCCTCAACAGCAAGAATGTCCTTCCTCAAGTTAGTAAAGGTACAGAAGTGTGAAAAAACGCACACCTCCAGATTCAGTTTCTTTCCAGCTGTTATCAGGCAACTTAATCATCCTACCACAACCAGATAGCCGTGCTGAACTACTGTCTACCTCATTGGCGACCTCGGGACTATCCTTGATCGGACTTTGCTGGCTTTATCTAGCACTAAACGTTATTCCCTTACCATGTTTTTATACACTGTAAATGGCTCAATTGTAATCATGTATTGTCTTTCTGCTGACTGTTTTTAAAAACGTGACAAAAAGCTTTTCTCTGTACACGTGACGATAAACTCAACTCAACTGAGTTCCTTGTATCTAACATTTGAGTCCAGTTGGTCATATGGTGAAGTGGTTTATTCCCTTCTGGGCCTGCCTTCCATTCGTAAGATCGCAAGTTTGTAAACCATCATAATCAGAGGTGACCCTCATAATGTGGCCTGGCCAGCGACCTCACAGTGAACTGCATCCGTAACCATGAGAGACGGGCTCCATTCCATCTGTCAACTTGGTGAACTGGCTCATTTCATCTGTCAATTTGGCAAACTGGCTCATTTCATCTGTCAACTTGAAGTGTGTGCACCATACCCATTCTGCCAGGCATTGAAACAGCTGACATCGAAACTCTAACCTTGTGTGGATCAATAACCCAAGCAAGGAGTTTCGAGAATACCAGTGAAAAAGGAGAGCGCCAAGAAGACTTACAAGAGGAGATCTAAGGTAGATCTGAAACTGTTAATAGACCAAGATAAAAGGTGGAGTGACTCAACGGGTCTTATTCTTAACTGTGACCCCTGGTTCTGGACTCCCCCGACATCGGGAACATAGGGACGTTAGGGCTCTTCTGCCACCTCTGAGCTTTTCTTTATGGGAGAGAATCATATCAATCCAGTGACAATCCTGTCTCCAGTCTCAAACATTCCCCTCCCCCCTGCCCCCCCCCCCCCCCCCCTCCACCTCCCCCTCTACCCAGCCTTCTGTGCAACAACTGTCTTGGCTTCTCTACTCCACTGGTCCACTCAAACCAAAAGGGTCCCAATGTGAAACGGCAAATGTCAGGGAGCATCTCTGGAGAACATGGACAGGTGACATTTAACAGGACAGTGAAGCTAGTTGGAGAACTAGGGTGGGGAGGGAAGGAGAGAGAGGGTGGGCAAGGGTTATTTGAAGTTGGAGAAATCAATATTCATATCGCCGAGATGTAATCTGCCTGTCCCGCTGAGTTTCGCCAGCATTTTGTGTATTTCTTCAGTGTAAACCAGCATCTGCTGTTCCTGCACATTTTGTCTTGCCCACATTGACCAAGACTCATCTACACTAGTCCCATCTGGCTGAATTAGCTCCATATCTCTCCATACTTATCCAATCCATGTATCTGTCAAGGGTCAAGAGTGCTTTATTGTGCTATGTCCCAAAATGAACAATTAAATACTGACTTACGATACGATAGAACTTTATCTATCCCAGGACAGAAATTGATCTGCCAACAGTCATAAAACACAAGGTATATGCGGTCATGGTGGCGCAGTGGTAGAATTGCTACCTCACAGCAAATGCAGCGCCGGAGACCCAGGTTTGATCCCGATTACGGGTGCTGTCTATACGGAGTTTGTAGGCTCTCTCCGTGACCTGTGTGGGTTTTCGCCAAGATCTTTGATATCCTACAACCCTCCAAGACGTGCAGGTTTTTAGGTTAATTGGCAATGTTAACATTATAATTGTCCCTAGTGTGTGGAGTAGTGCCAGTGTACGGGATGATCGCTGGTTAGTGTTAAAGAACGGGGATCGCTGGTCGGCGCGGGCCGGTGGGCCAAAGGGCCTGTTTCAGCGCTGTATCACTGAAATAACCTAAACATGAAACAGGAAATTAAAGTGACGAGTGGAAAGGATTGGGGATGTGCAAAGATTGGGGAGAAGGAGGAGGGGGAGTCCGTCTACCCCACGATAGAAAGGGGTGGAGTTGTACAGTTTGATAGCCACTGGATCTTCTGTGGCGTTCTGTGCTGCATCTTGGTGGAAATAGTCTGTTGCTGAAGGTGCTTCTCAGTGTGTCATGGAGCGGATTACGTAGCAGCACAACAGTAGTGTAGATATATTGCACTGTAAAACCCTTACTAAACAGCTAACAAAAGCTCAGTATATATTAGAGAAACAGACAATGAGTCCAAATAGTCCTGTCCAAATATCTTCTAAATGCCATTGTACTAGCCTCCACTACTTCCTCTGGCAGCTTGTTCCATATACCTACCTCCTGGGTGAATGGAGTGAGTTAATTATGGTAGACAAAAATGCTGGAGAAACTCAGCAGGTGAGGCAGCATCTAGATGCATGTTGCCTCAGCCACTGAGTTTCTCCAGCATTTTTATCTGCCTTCGAATTTTCCAGTATCCGCAGTTCTTTCTTAAACGGGTTAATTGTGGGAGTGCTTTAGGAATTTTGGATACAGAACTTAAGCCGAGTCTTAAACGATGCCTCTGCAGAATAATCTATTCAGTTTTTGTTGAATCATGCTTTTTTTGTTGTTGGGGTGAGAAAAAGTATATCTTTGTAGCTGGGCAAATAACCATGGGTCAGGCAAACTATTTTAAATTAGACAAATTGCATCTTCACTTCAAATGAAATAAATTGGCTTGTTTAACCGTTGCTTATTCTTCCACATGAACTCGTTTACAGCATCTGCAGACTCCTTTTAATTTAAAATTATTTTAAAATAGGGTTCGACTTTGTCAAAGCTTCACTTGTAAACACAACGTTTTGCATCTTTGAAGCATGAATTGGAGACACAAAAATCACTGTCAAATTGGTTATCAAAATTACCAAGTGCTCCCGGAATGACTCCAGCTCTTAGGAATATTTTCATTATAATTCGTCACTTTTCCTTCAAATTCTATTTTTTTTAAAAAAACATTCAGCTTGTGAACTTTAAACAGTCCTTTTATTTTCAATATCCTTCGCAGACTCGTTGCGCTGTAGGGCCTGTTTCCACTCTGCATGTCTAAATCTAAATCTATACTCACGCGCACGGCTTTTTGTGGGAATTACAGAGACATGGCAACAAAAGGGCCAGGGGTGGGAACTGAATATTCAAGGGTATACCTCCTATCGAAAAGATAGACAAGGTGGGCAGAGGGGGTGGAGTAGCTCTGTTGGTGAATGAAATTCAGTCCCTTGCAGGCGGCAACATTGAAACAGGAGATGTGGAGTCAATATGGATAGAACTGAGGAATTGTAAGGGTAAAAAGACATAATGGGACATCAACAGGCCCCCAAACAATAGCCTGAATATATGGTGCAAGTTGATTCAGGAGTTAAAATTGGCATGTAATAAAGGTAATGGTGATATGGGAGATTTCAACATGCAGGTAGGCTTGGAAAATCAGGTTGGTACTCGACCCCAAGAAAGGGACTTTGTGGAGTGCCTCCATGATGGATTCTTAGAGCAGCTCGTGTTGGAGCTTACCAAGAAGGCAATTCTGGATTTAGTGTTATGTAAAGAACTGGATTTGATAACGCAGCTTGAGGTTAAGGAGCCATTAGGAGGTAGTGACCATAATATTGTCAAGTTTAATAGTAAGATTAAACGAGAACTTACCAAGTTTGAAGTTTGATCTGTATTTTACGAGGAGTCGCGGTGAGGGATTTCGTGAAGACCCCGCCAGCACGCATGCGCGCCATCCTTCAAAGCAGCGGTGTGGAATCACAGAACCAAACCATGACTAAAAATAGTAAGATGAAAACCGTAGAACTACCTGGTTGACCTTATGACTAAGGGTGGGAGCGGTGGGCACGAAATCCCTCACCGCGACTCCTCGTAAAATACAGATCAACCTTCAAACTTGGTAAGTTCTCGTTTAATCTTACTATTTTACTTCGGAGTCACGTGAGTGACTTCGTGAAGATTTCAAAGCTCTGTGATTTCACGCCCTGGACAACGTCCATGCTTATCACACTGCCGCCAGTCTGATGGAGGAAGATGTTAATGGAGTTCAGTCGAAACTGGCTGAAAAATCAACACAATTTATTAATCAAATAAACAACAAACCCCTAATTCGGGGACAAGCATTTACTGAGCGGTTCCCAGGATAGCTTCTGTGAATGTCGCAGGGGCGACCAGTGGCTTGTTATAGAACCGCTGAAAAGTTTTTTCACTGGCCCAGCCCGCGGTGGCGAGAATGTGGTCCATGGGCACCTCCATGGCTCTCGCTGCTGATGTGGATGCAGCCCTGGTGGAATGAGACTTAAAATGTCAGTAGCAACTCCTGCTGCATCCAGCACCACCCTGAGCCACCTGGCGATAGTCTGTGTAGTCACTCGACGATGCGGAGGTTTATGGCTGATGAGGAGCCCTGCTCTTTCATCCTGATAACTCCAGTAACTCGGATGTAGTGGTGGAGATGGGTGACTATGCAGAGTGTGGCATCTACAGGGTACGCCCGAAATTCCAGCTGCAGCCCATGCGCCCCTGGCCTGTGCTGTTTTAATAATTCTTTGACAAAGAATTTTATTTGACCAGGGGTGGCCACCATGCTGTCCAGTCGCAGTTTCTGTAACGTCTGGACTCGTTGGGCTGTAGTCAGTGCCATGAGCATCACCACCTTGAGGGTGAGCTGTTTCAATGGTAGCTCATCTATTGGAGCCCAGCTCCTCAGTAGGGTCAGCACGATCCCCACATCCCACGTTACTGTATATCTGGGTCGTGGAGGGTTGGTGTTGAACACTCCCCTCATTAGTTTAGACACCAGGTGGTTGGAGCCGACACCTATATCCAGGTATGAGGACAGCGCACTCCTTGCGCTGTTGATGGCACTGTAGCTGAGGGCAGCATCGAAATGGAGGCCTGCCAGAAACTCCAACACATCAGGTATTGTTGCCGAGTTGGACGACTTGTTGTTCCGGGCACAGAAAACCTCCCACTTTCTGATTTGAGTGAGGTATTGTTTCCGGGTTGATTCCCGGCACGATGCAGCGATAAGGTTTATGGCTCTTGACGAGATGCCGCCTGGATGAGTGGTATTTTCAGAACCTGCAGGCCAACAAGTTTAAATGACCATGGCAAGGATGACTGATCCCCGTAATAGGGTGAGTAATCAATTTGGGATGTTTCCCAATCGCCATCCATGGCTGTTTTAAAAAAAATTCAACCATCGGGTATCATGGTTGTGTAGGCCAGTCGGGACTTATCAATATACCAGTTGCAGAGTCTAGTTTAATTTTCTGCAATACCCGACTGATGAGGCAGAATGGGGGAAATGCGTAGCAAAACCATTTCCCCCAATGGATCGAAAACGCATCCATTGCTATTGCCCCAGGGTCTGGTTCCCATGACACATACGTTGGTATCTGATGGTTCAACCTGGACGCAAATAGGTCAATATCTGGTGTCCCAAAATGAGCTATAATATCTCTAAAAATTTGGGGATTCAACATCCACTCGATGTTGTCATTAAAGACTCGTGACCTGGTGTCCGCCACTGTATTAAGCTTCCCAAGCAAATAGGTCGCAGTAATCCAAATGTTTCTTTCAATGCACTAGTGGCCAAATTGTATTAGCCAATTCATCACAAGATAGCGACCTGATACCACCCATATGATTGATGTAAGCCACCACTGTAGTATTATCTATTTGAAGGCGGACATGTAAATCCTGTGAATTAGTACAGTAAGCCCGCAGTCCATGAAATGCTCCAGCATTTCTATATAATTTATCCCATGTGACTCCAGGAATGCAGACTCATGAGAGTTCCATCTGCCACCACAACTGGACATCGTATCAGTTGCTCCCCAGCCTTGTGCGCTTGCGTCAGTTTTGTCAGGGTTTCCCACTATGATAGGTCTATGACATTCTCTAATATTGTCAACCCACCATTGTAGCTCATTTTTAGCTTCTGGTGGTAGCCGAATTGGCCGATCAAAGTGACCAGCATTTGTTTTTAATGCTGTGATTTTTGATCTTTGTAAATTTCGGTAGTGTAGCGGTCCGAATTGTGCAGCTGAGAATGCAGCTACCAATTTGCCTATAACTTTTGCTGTTTGCCGAATAGTTGGTACCCTGGCGCAAGCAAGATTGTGGCATTCTTCTATAATAGCAGTAGCTTTATTAGTTGGGATGGTAAATTAAATTGGTGTCTAGGGTGAACCCCAAATAATCCATAACCCGTACCGGGTGCAATTTTGATTTGTCTGGATGGATTATGAATCCCAGCTTCTCAAACACAGCCTTGGTTGCAGCCACTCCTTGAATCGCCAATTGGAGGGTCGGACCCACTATAAGGATATCATCTAAATATGCCATTACTATATAATTTTGTTGTCGGAGAAGAGCCAATATAGGTTTTACCAATTTGGTAAACAGCCTAGGAGCTGTGGTGATTCCATTGGGCAATGCCTTGTATTCCCATAACTGACCCTTCCAGACAAACTTAAAAAAATTCCTATAAGCCTTAGCAATGGGTACCGTATAGTATGCATCTTTCAAATCGATACATGCCATAAAGTACCCTGGGTAAAGCATCTGCTTAGCTGTTTCAAACGTATCCATTTTGAAATGGGTGTATTGTATAAAATTGTTCAATTCAGTTAAGTCTATTATTATCCGACATCCCCCATCTGTTTTAATCCTAGTGAAGATGTTAGACACAAACTCAATTGGTTCATGCTTGGTTTTGCCAATTACCTCTTTTTCTGCTAACCGTATAATTTCAGCTTGTCCTGCCTCCACCTCTTTTTGGGATAGAGTAAATTTTCTACGAGGCGAATGCTGAGTAGGGGGATTTATACCTTTAATAAATTCTATAACATATGCTTGAACACTTTGTAAAATAAACTCATCCGTGGTGACAGTTTTCCAAATGTCCAAGAAAGCCCGCAATCGCCCACCTATTCGTGCAGGAGGGGATGCTACGGCGTGAGAAGAACCAGACCCCCTCACCTCCAAGGTTAACGGCGGTTCCGTACATACTGTGTTTTGAGTGGGCGTTGTGGAGGTTGACGAGTCGGCGGCCTCATTTTCCATGCAGGCCGTTGCTGGCCTTGACCTAAAAAAGGTCGTTGCACTTGTTGGGATGGAGGTGGGTAGGATCTCTGTGCCCTTTCCGGCAGCCGTGTTCTCCAAGATGAATTAGGCTGTTGCCGGTGATATGGGTGAGGTCTGGCCGGTGGAGGCTTCATGAGGCCAGCTGTTTTGGCCTCCTCGTCCAGTTCCTTCACCTGTTTGGACAGGTCTCCAAACAACTGATGCGGCGGTGGAGCGGTTGATGGTCGGCACAACCCCGCGAATTTGGGGTTGAGTGTGGGCTTAATGGAGCTCTTACGCAGGCAGTTTATTTCATATTGGGCGTTGCATAGGAGTGCCAGTGCGTCTTGCTGATCGCTCGACACATTATCCCCGTCCAGGGTCCTAGCAAACGCCGTTATGCCCGTGGAGAGAACTTTTAATATTCGCTGGAGGCGGACATCCTGCATCCTGGTGGCCGTACTCAAGTGTCCCCAGATCTGGGCGTTAACCAAGAGCACACTGAGGTTGATGCAGTTTTCGGGCGGTTTTATTTTCTCCAATGTATCATTGAGAACCTGACTCTGGAGTTGATGTATAGTCAGGTAATCAATGGTGCCCGCCAATATGTGGTGCAGAGGTTCCCCTGTTTGTGTAGTAACAGCAAACCTACCCACCACATCCAGCATATCCTCCTCATGCTCTGGCTCAGCGGTTACTGGCTGCCCCGGGTCGTCTTCGAACACAGCAGCTGTGAAATCCCTCATGATTCCTGCTGGAGACGATGAGATGCTGAGTGGAGTCCTCGCACGGCTGGTAGATGCCCGCGAGTCCCGTTCTTCTCGTTCCCGGTCCCGCTGGAGGAGTTGCTCCACTAAGAGCTCCAACCGCTCTATGCGACCGTCCCTGCTATGTGCAGCGGACAAGCCGACTTCCCCAGGCCCTGCGAATTCACTGGGGCTTCCACCATCGGACCACACCCCCTTAGGGTGCTGTCTAGGGTCCAATGGCAGGTTGTCGTGACCTACAGCCCAAGTAGGATCATACGACTCCCGCACGGACTCTCCGCTAGTCTGTCTTCTCCCAGACTGTGGCGGCCCACCTGTCTGATAAGAAGGCAGGTGAGTTGAATCGGTGCCGGCCCCCGGAACCTGGCTCCCCGGAGTCCGTGCAGGCTTACCTCCACACTTGCCCATCTTTTGGCGTGGAGGCGCATGGTCGGCCGCTCCCAGAGCTGAGCTGACCGACCGCTTCCTGCTGCCACCTCCGCCCTTGACCGCAGCCTGACGGGGTGTGTTGTCGGCGGTATCTGCTCCAGCAGGCCTACACGACGCAGCAGTGTTATGCCCGGGCTGCACTACGGCAGATTTCCCTGGCTGCGGTACGTTTTTGCACTTTGCAGGGCTCCCCTGTCGTGCGGCTGTCCCCGGCCCAGCCCCTTCGGGTCTTCTAGAGCTCGGGGAGGGGTTGCTTGCAAAAAGCGAGACCCCTTGCCACGTACCTGTTTCCCCCCTCTTTTCTTGGGGGAAGGGGGCTCGAAGACTGGATCCGATATATCCAGTTCCGGAGCGGTAAACCACTCGGGTGAGTCGGCCCCTGAATCAGCGGGAGCGCCCGACTTCCGCATTCCTGCCCCCACACGCGTCGAAGCTGCTGGTGTTGCTTGCAGCTCCGGAGACAAGGGCCGTTGGCTGGTCGAAGCTCGACTTCTCGACAGAGCCTTTCTCTTGCCCTTGTCCACGCTGTAGGATAAAAATAATACTTACCTACCGGCCTTTATGAAGGAGCCCGAGGAGAGAGCGCACCCCCCCCCCAGCCTGCCGATGCAAATGCGCGCGACGATATGCCGCGCATGCGTGTTGGCGGGGTCTTCACGAAGTCACTCACGTGACTCCGAAGTAAAATTGCCATTTGGACCATTTTGCACTTTAGATTTGCAGGTCAATACAGATCAAGCTATGTCAAACTCCTGGTTATTTACGGAGTAAACCTGCCCATACAAATCAAGGACGTTGATAAAGAGGCAGACTATCAGCCTCATAAAACCTTTGCAAAATTGGTTGGTCCAATGTGAAGGGGATTTGATATTGGATCAAACAGAGGCAGGAGTATGGTGAGGAAGTATTTTCATCCAGCACAGCCTTATGTAAACCCATATTGTTCGGAAAGAAGGCCATCACGTGCATTTGGAGAGGTACAAAAACGTTATTCAATCACAGAGGAAGCTTTTGATGAACCTCCGATTGGTGGTAGATTACAGGTGTGTTGTGATAAATGATATTGCATAACAGCTGATTGGTTTATATTACATACTGTGTCAGGATCTACAATAAAATTTGTAGAAGGAGTTGATCCACTTGTACAGAATAAACCTAATCCTATTTTATGGAAAGTGTATGGGAGAAATAAACAGAGTAAGCATCCACAACAATTTGTATCAAATAATTTCCCCAGGTATAAGAAAGATGGCGGTTGTAGAGTCATTCTAGACATCACACACTTTAATACATTTGTCCAGTATAAAACATTTCAAAATGGACACCTTCAACACTGCAAGGCAGTGGTCTTTAAGAGGTCTTTAAAATGATGAAAGGGATAGACAGAGTTGACGTGGATAAGCTTTTCCCATTGAGGGCAGGGAAGATTCAAACAAGAGGGCATGACATGAGAATTAAGGGACAGAAGTTTAGGGGTAACGTGAGGGGGAACTTCATTACTGAGAGGGTGGTGCTGTGTGGAATGAGCTTCCAACAGAAGTGGTGGAGGCAGGATCGATTTTAACATTTAAAAGTAAAGTGGATAGGTATATGGACGTGAAGGGAATGGAGGGTATGGAGGGAATGAAGCAGGTAGATGGGACTAGGGGAAAACAAATGGTCGGCACGGACTGGAAGGGCCGAGCGGGTCCTGATCCATCTAACACAATCTAAGCTTCAGCCATCCCCAACAATTTATTATTTGGGGTTTGTGAGTGATTCATGTTAGGTAGCATTACCAAGAGACAAAGTGTCAATGTTACAAATGTGTGTCGTTACCTTGTTGACAAGCCTTATCCCTCCATCTGAGAAGGAGCTTAGGTAAATTAGTAACACTATTTCTGCAGTAGAGTTGGTCCACTGCATTACCAAAAGCTCCAAAAGGGCAAAAACACAAGCACTAGAAGAGTGTGCAGGCCATTTTGACAGACCTATCTAATTGCCAAAGGAAGCTTTATCAGAATTACAATGGTGGATTAAGAATGTTCCACAAGCTGCTTAAAACATATTAGCTCAGCAGCCAGCAGTCATTGCAAACTGAAGCAAGTATTCTCGGATGGTGGATAGCTTCTCGGCTTTTTGGGCTAAGATAAGTGTAGTATATGTTCTTATCAGGTTAATATCTGATACGTCCCTTATCTAGGGGGCTACGGACAAAAATACCAGGGGGTGGCAGATGGATTGTCCAAGAAAACTTATTTCTCCAAACATTTGGTATTAATTATTTGGAGTTAGGAGCTTTTATGGATTAAAAGCTTATTGTTCTACTATGAAAGATGTGTATGTCCAATTACACGTAGACAATATCACAGCTGTGGCATATATATATGGCATGGATCGAGTAAGATCATTATCATGTGATTATCTGGTTAACCAGATGTTGCATTGGTGTATCTTTAAGAATATTGGCTTTCAGCTATCTATCTCTCAGGGAGAGGCAATATTATGGCAGACAACAGATCACAAAAATTTAAAGACAATACAGAATGGATATTAAATCCACAAGTTGGGAAACATTGTCAGTGGAATGGATTACCTGACATTGATCTGTTTGTGTCTAGATTAAATCACTAATTGCCCAAATACTTCTCATGGGAACACAACCCAGGAGCAGTAGCGGTGGATGCATTCTCGCTACATTGGGGGTTGGGGGGGGGGGGGAAATATATTATTTTATGTTCTCCATTCTGTCTGATTAGCCAATGTCTGATGAAAATATAGCAAGACTCTGCCACGGGCGGTTTGGTGGCTCAAACTGGACACAGTCATGGTCTCATTGATGTTTAGAATGATAATTGAACCATTTATGACGATTCCTAGCTGCAGTAATTTGTTGCAGAAATCCATCCATGGCATGATCATATGAATTTGTTAATCTGCAGGTTCTGACCAGACCATTACAAGAGCTTGGACTGTCAGATAGGACCATGAATGTTATAACTGCAGCTTGGAGAAATAGCATTAAAAACAATATTTTGTTGATATAAAGAAATTGGAAGTCTTTGGTAGACAGTCAAAGATATTTTATCATACTGCTAACATATCAGATATATTGGAGTTCCTTTCTGGATTGCATTTTGATCAGCAACTAAGCGATAGGGCCATTAATAGGGCTCATAGTGCTTTATCGTCCTATTTAGGATAAATTGCTGACCATGAATCGATCGGGTCTCATCCGTTAATATCCCGATATGTGAAACGAATATATATATATAAAATCTGTAGAAATACAGAAGTTTGTGAGGTCAGCATAGCTCTTACTTTGCTTAGGCAATGGGCTCCAATTCTATCACTGTTTCAGAAGTTAACATTTGAAGTAATAATGCTCATGGCATTAGGATCAGCACAAAGAGAGCAAACGTTGCAAATGTTACGTTAGACTGTATGCATGTGGCTACAGATAACATTGTCCTTTATGTTTATGACAACCATACAAAGCAGACCAGGAGGAGCTGGAACCAAGGTAAATTTTAAAGCATATCCTGTTGACCAAAAATTGTGTGTGGTTAAGCATTGACTCAATATGTTGAACTAGCCGAGAGGCTCCGCGGTGGTGAGACAGCGCTACATATTACACACAAAAAACACATAAAAGTATCAGTACAAACTGATGGTTCTAGATAGGTACATTCTAGATGGTTAAAACAGGTTTTGGGACTCAGCAGGAGTAGACATTGAGATGTTAAAAATCACTCCACCAGGGAGGTAGGTACATCCATGGCAAAGACACAGGACGTGCCACTCGATCAAAAATTAGAGGCTGTAGGATGATGTAAAAGAAACTTTTCAAAGTTACGAGAAACCGGTTCTCACGGTGTCAGGGTTGGACACGCAGTGTTGGGTTCTCCTTGATTGTTGCTTTGTTTTATATTATCGATTTATATCTTTTGGTTATATAATCTTCCCCTATGATAGAAGGGTTATTACTTTTGTTCTTTTATAATGAAAAGACTTATTACATAAACTGAAGCAATGTTTTAAAATATGTATTATTTACTCACTACTGTGTTGACTGAGCCAGGGAGTTGTATGGAATGAATCTACGACATAAAAAACACAGAGCTACAAAATCTTCACGTAGTCACTCACATGACTCCGAAGTAAGATGGTAAGATTAAACGAGAACTTACCAAGTTTGAATTTTGATCGTTATTTTATGATGTTACGATGAGGTATTACGTGCCCTCCACTCCCAACCCTCATAAAATAAATGATCATCTGGTAGTTCTAGTCTATATTGAGCCTTACTATCTTACTCTGGCTATTGGTTCTGTGTTTTTCATGCCGCTGCTTTGAAGTATGCCGATCATGCGCCAGGCGGGACTTCTGCACGTAATCCCTCATCGTAACACCTCATAAAATAATGATCAAACTTCAAACTTGGTAAGTTCTCATTTAATCTTATTATTAATGTAGCAAATGTTGTTATCCATAATTTGGTCTGTGAAGTGCCCCATAAAGAATTACTGCATTAGCTAAGCACCTGTGGACTTGAACGTAATAGGTGAAGTCCAGGGGTTCAGATATGGGGCTTCATGTGTGGGCCAGGTATTTGTCAGTGCAAAGGGGCTAGAAGCAAGGCCAAGTGTGCATCCAGAGTCAGGGTCTGGAATAGTACTAGGTGTGCAGTCAAAGCTAGGAATGTAATTTACTCTAACCTTATTCATAGCTAATCCAATTTAAAGCATATATACTGCATTCAAGTGTGTTAAAAGACTCGTTACAGTATGTACCATATTACACAATTTCAAGCTGAAAAATGCAAAAGTTCCATACTAATGGGAGGGGGGACACCCACCTCCCACAACACCCCCCCCCCCCCCACACCCGGTCGCTACGCTCCATCGGGCTTGGTCTTGCAATTTCTCACTCCCAACTCTCACCCAATGTTGGCAACCCTGAGATATACCTGCTCCTCGTCCGCCTCCCCACCCACTCCCCCCACACCCACTCCCCCAACCCCGACCCTCACCTAAACCCAGCATCGGATTTACATTTAAATTTGTGTTTCACCATGATATTGTTGTTCGAATTTGTTAAAGGGTATCCATATCTTGGAGTATTTTGGTCCCCTAATTTGAGGAAGGACATTCTTGCTATTAAGGGAATGCAACATAGGTTTACAAGGTTAATTCCTGAGATGGTGGGACTGTCATATGCTGAGAGAATGGAGCGACTGGGCTTGTACACTATGGAGTTTAGAAGGATGAGAGGATATATTCTTGAAACATATAAGATTATGAAGGGCTAGACACGTTAGAGGCAGGAAACGTTCCCGATGCTGAGGGACTCCAGAACCAGGGGCCACAGTTTAAGAAGAAGGGGTAAGCCATTTAAAACGGGGATGAGGACACACATTTTCACACAGAGAGTTGTGAGTCTGTGGAATTCTCTACCTCAGAGGGCGGTGGAGGCCGGTTCTCTGGAGTATTTCAAGAGAGAGCTAGATAGGGTTCTTAAAGATAGCGGAGTCAGGGGATATGGGGAGAAGGCAGGAACGGGGTACTGATTGGGGATGATCAGCCATGATCACATTGAATGGCGGTGCTGGCTCGAAGGGCCGAATGGCCTCCACCTGCACTTATTGTCTATTGTCTATTGTGCTGAGAAATTGATCTCTTTTTTCTGCCAAAACGAGCCTAATGTTTTCCAAATTGTAGTGTCTCGGACATGTTTGTGAGTTTAGAAAGTTACAGGGATTTTTAGTACTTTTGACAGAGAGGAGAGGGAGAGGAGAGATTTGAAACCCTTCACCTGTGACCTTAGATCTCTGGTCTACGTCACCCTATCTTGCATGATCTTGCAAAGAGCGTCGGGTGCAAAAACGCCAGTGCAAAACATCTCTCTTTCACTTCCTTTCTCCCTCTCTCCTTCCCCTCTCTCTCCGCTCCTCAGGTTTTCGAGGCAGGAACAGTATGGCTCACCCAGCAGAACCACCCAGCCAGACCCGCCCTTCAGCGTTCCCAAAGGATTAACGTGTCATTCCTTACACCAGAGAAACGGAAATGCCGCACGTTCGTTGCCGTCATTGACCGATGAGACCCATCTGTGCCCTTCCTACACCAGCTTCTGCCTGGTCATTCTAGCAGCAGAATTAGGCCATTCGGCCCATTGAGTCCACCTCTGCCATTCAATCATGGCTGATCTTTCTCTCCCTCCTAACGCCATTCTCCTGCCTTCTCCCCATAACCCCTGACACCTGCACTAATCAACAATCTATCTATCTCTGCCTTAAATATATCCACTGACTTGTGGCCTCCACCGCCGTCTGTGGCAATGAATCCCACAGATTCACCACCCTCTGGCTAAAGAAATTCCTCCTCATCTCCTTCCTAAACGAACGTATTTTAATTCTGAGGCGGTGCCCTCTGGTCCTAGATTCTCCCACTAGTGGAAACATCCTCTCCACAACCAATCTATCCAGACCTTTCACTGTTCGCTCTCTCTCTCCCCTCTCTCTCCCCCAGCATCGAAACAGGCCCATCAGCCCAAACTTGCTCCACACCAACTAACATGCCCCATCTACACTAGTCCCACCCCGACCAAAACATGCCCCATCTACACTGGTCCAAACCCCGACCCAATATGCCCCATCTACACGTCCCACCCCGACCAACATGCTCCATCTACACTAGTCCAACCCGACCAACATATGCCCATCTACACACGAGTCCCACCCCGACCAACATGCCCCATCCAACACGTCCCACCCCGACCAACATGCCCCATCTACACTAGTCCCACCCCGACCAACATGCCCATCTCTACACTAGTCCCACCTCAACCAACATTACCCCATCTACATAGTCCCACCCCGACCAACATACCCCATCTACACTAGTCCCACCCCGGCAACATGCCCTCTACCAATAGTCCCACCCCGACACCCAACATGCCCCATCTACACGTCCCACCCCTACCAACATGCCCATCTACACACTAGTCCCACCCGACCAACATGGTCCACCTACACTAGTCCCTACCCCGACCAACATGCCCCCATCTACACTAGTCCCACCCCAACCAACATGCCCCATCTACAACCGTCCCACCCCCCACCGAGCCAACATGCCCCCATCTACACTACTGTCCCCCACCCCGACTCCAACATGGTCCACATCTACTCCACGCGTCCCACCCCCGACCAACATGCCCCATCTACACTCCCCACCCCGACCAACATGCCATCTACACTAGTCCCACCCTGACCACATTGCCCCCATCTATACTAGTCCCATCCAGACCAACATGCCCCATCTGCACTAGTCCCCTCCCCGACACCTACCATGCCCCCATCTAACACTAGTCTCCACCCCGACCAACATGCCCCATCTATTACTAGTCCCCACCCCCACCAAAACTGCCCACATCCTACACTAATCCCACCACCGACCAACATGACCCCATCTACATCGTCCCACCCTGACCAACATGCCCCCCTTACTACACGTCCCCCACACCCCCAACATGACCCCCGTCCTACACTAGTCCACCAACCGACCAACATGCCACAACTACACTAGTCCCACCCCGACCAAATGCCCACCTACACTAGTACCCACCCGACCAACATGTCCCATTTATACTAATCCCACCTTCTGCCTGCGTTTGGACCAATATCCCTCCAAACCTGTCCCTATCCATATACCTGTAGGTTCCTATTCAATTTTTTCCCACCCCCACGTATCTCACCTTAAACCCTGTCCTCTGGTCCTCGATTCCCCACCCTACGCGCTGGGCAAGAGACTCTTGTGTGTCTACAACAATCTATCTCCACTGGTGATTTTGTATACTCTATGAGATCGTCCCTCATCCTCTTGCGCTCTCCGAGCGAATAGAGTCCCAACTTGTCCCAACCTCTCCCCCTATATACTCAGCGCTCCTCGAGTCCCGGCAACATTCTCGTAAATCTTCTCCGCGCCCTTTCCAAGCTCGACGACATCTTTTCCTGTAACACGCGTGCCAGAACTGAACACAATACACTAAATTGCAGCCTCACCAATATTCTTGTACAGCTGCAACGTGACCTCCCGACTTCTAGACTCAATATTCTGACTGGATGATGAAGGCCAAAGTGCAAAGCCTTGTTGACCACCTTATCTACCTGTGACTCTCGACCTTCAAGGAACCATGTAAAGGGGAGGACTGAACTTATAGAGGTGCACACAATCACCAGAGGAACTAGATAGAGTCTCTTGCCCAGAGTAGGGGAATCGAGGACCAGAGGGAGGGGAGATTTAATGGAATCTGAGGGGCATTCGTTTCCACACAGAGGGTGGTGGTGTATGGTATGAGCTGCCGGAGGAAGTAGTTGAGGCTGGGACTATCACAACACTTAGACATGGATAGGACAGGTACTGGATTAGGACTATCACAACAACGACAGGTACAGGGATAGGACAGGTTTGGCGGGATATAGGCCAAACACGCGGGCTGCAGGTGGGACTAGTGTAGCCGTGGGGCATTTGGCGTTGGAGTGGGCAAGTTGGAATTGAAGGGCCTGTTTCTGCATTGTTAGAGGGTAAAGAACTGCATTTATTAGATTCCTAACTCATTCTCTCTCTCTTCTCTCTCTCTCTCTCTCTCTCTCTCCTCTCTCTCTCTCTCTTCTCTCTCTCTCTCTCTCTCTCTCCTCTCATCTCTCTCTCCATCTCTCTCACTCTCTCTCTCTCTATCTCTCTCTCTCTCTCTCTCTCTCTCTCTCTCTGTCTTTCATAGAAAATTGGTGCAAGAGCTTAGGCCATTCGGCCTCCCTTCGAGCCTGCACCGCCATTCAATATGATCATGGCCTGATCATCCAACTCAGTATCCTGTACCTGCCTTTCTCTCATACCCCCTGACCCTTTAGCCACAAGGGCCCACATCTAACTCCCTCTTAAATATTTAGCCAATGAAACTGGCCTCAACTACCTTATGTGGCAGAGAATTTCACAGACCACTCTCTGTGTGAAAAATGATCTTCTCATCTCAGTCCTAAAAGACTTCCCCCTTATCCTTAAACTGTGACCCCTTGTTCTGGACTTCCCCAACATCGGGAACAACCTTCCTGCATCTAGCCTGTCCAACCTGTTAAGACTTTTGTAAGTCTCTATAAGATCCCCCCTCAATCTCCTAAATTCCAGCGAGTACCAGCCGAGTCTATCCAGTCTTTCTTCATATGGAAGTCCTGCCATCCCAGGAATCAGTCTGGTGAACCTTCTCTGTTGCCCTCTATGGCAAGAATGTCTTTCCTCAGATTAGGAGAACAAAACTGTACGCAATACTCCTGGTGTGGCCTCACCAAGACCTTGTACAACTGCAGCAGAACCTCCCTGCTCTTGTACTCAAATCCTTTTGCTATGAATGCCAACATACCATTTCTTCACAGCCTGCTGCACCTGCATGCCTACTTTCAATGACTGGTGTACAATGACACCCAGGTCTCGTTGCATCTCCCCTTTTCCTAATCGGCCACCATTCAGATAATAGTCTACCCTCATGTTTTTGCCGCCAAAGTGGATAAACTCACATTTATCTACATTTTACTGCATCTGCCATGCATTTGCGCACTCACCCAACCTATCCAAGTCACCTTGCAGCCTCCTAGCGTCCTCCTCACAGCTAACACTGCCCCCCAGCTTCGTGTCATCCGCATACCTGGAGATGTTGCATTCAATTCCCTCATCCAGATCATTAATATATATTGTAAATAGCTGGGATCCCAGCACTGAGCCTTGCGGTACCCCACTTGTCACTGCCTGCCATTCTGAAAATGACCCGTTTACTCCTACTCTTTGCTTCCTGTCTGCCAGCCAGTTCTCTATCCACATCAATACTGAACCCCCAATACCATGTGCTTTAAGTTTGAATGCTAATCTCTTATGTGGGACCTTGTCGAAAGCCTTCTGAAAGGCCAGATATAACACATCCACAGGTTCTCCCTTATCCACTCTACTAGTTAAATCCTCGAAAAATTCCTCAGACATGATTTACCTTTCATAAATCCATGATGACTTTGTCCAATGATTTCACCACTTTCCAAATGTGCTGCTATCCCATCTTTAATAACTGGTTCTAGCAGTTTCCCCACTACCGATGTTTGACCAACATAAAAACACAGAAAAGAGGTGCAGGAGTAGGCCATTCGGCCCTTCGAGCCTGCACCACTATTCAATATGATCATGGCTGATCATCTAACTCAGTATCCTGTACCTGCCTTCTCTCCGTATCCCCTTATCCCTTTAGCCACAAGGGACACATCTAACTCCCTATTAAATATAGCCAATGAACTGGCCTCAACTACCTTCTGTGGCAGATAATTCCAGAGACTCACCACTCTTGTGTGAAAAATGTTTTCCTCACCTCGGTCCTAAAGGAATTCCCCCTTATCCTTGGACTGTGACCCCTTGTTCTGGACCTCCCCAACATCAGGAACAATCTTCCTACATCTAGCCTGTCCAACCCTTTAAGAATTTTGTAAGTTTCTATAAGATCCCCCCTCAGTCTTCCAAATTCTAGTGAGTACAAGCCAGGTCTATACAGTCTTTCCTCATATGAAAGTCCTGACATCCCAGGAATCAGTCTGGTGAACCTTCTCTGTACCCCCTCTATGGCAAGAATGTATTTTCTCAGATTTGGAGACCAAAACTGTACGCAATGCTACTATACTCAAATCCTTTGGCTATGATCCGCGGGCCTAGTGGACGATGACATCGGAGGCCTGGATTGCCTCAGTACAGAGGGGGGACATGTAGGGGAAAAAGACAAAGACTTTAAGACTTTTGCCTTCCACCACAGTGAGGAGGTGCCTGGTGAACTCACTGTGGTGGATGTTAAATATGTGTTTATTGTGTGTTTTGTTTTAATTTATTACATGTTATGACTGTAAGGTAACAAATTTCGTTCAGACCGAAAGGTCTGAATGACAATAAAGGAATCTGAATCTGAATCTGAATCTGAATCTGAATGCTAACATACCATTTAATTTCTTCACTGCCTGCTGCACCTGCATGCCTACTTTAAATGATTGGTGTACCATGACACCCAGGTCTCATTGCATCTCCTCTTTTCCTAATTTGCCACCATTAAGAAAATAGTCTACCCTCCTGTTTTTGCGACCAAAGTGGATCACCTCACATTTATCCACATTATACTGCATCTGCCATGCATTTGCCCACTCACCCTGCCTATCCAAGTCACCTTGCAGCCTCCTGGCATCCTCCTCACACCTAACACTGCCCCCCAGCTTAATGTCATCCCCAAACATGGGGATGTTGCATTCAATTCCCTCATCCAAATCATTAATATATATTGTAAATAGCTGTCCCAGCACTGAGCCTTGCGGTACCCCTCTAGTCACTGCCTGCCATTCTGAAAAGGATCCGTTTACTCCTACTCACCTCTACGCCTGGGACCGTCATTCCAGTCGGCAGTTTCTAGTTGACATGGGTGCGGAGGTGAGATGAAAGCCAATGTATTAAAAGCATTCTTTACTACTATCTATCTATCTGTGACACCACTTTCAGAGAACTATGTACTCGTGCTGCAAGATTGCTCTGCTCTACCACACTCCCTAGAGCCCTACCATTGTGAAGGTCCTGTCCTGGTTGAACACTCCCAAATACAACATCTCACACTTATCTGCCTTAAACTCCATTAGCCATTCTTTAGCCCATTTTCCCAGCTGAGCAAGATCCTGCTGTAATTTATCATAACCGGCTTCACGGCCTACAATACTACCTACTTTAGTGTAATCTGAAAACTTACTAATCAAGCCTTGTACATTCTCAACTATGTACAAAAGCATGATTACTAAATATGCAAATGACACATCTCCTGTGGTTGCAGAGGAAAATATCTGGGGGAGTGGATGGTTTGGGTGGGAAGAAAAGGGCGAACCTATAAGTTGCAGAGGGAGTGGTCTCTGCAGGAAGGGGAAAAGAATGGTGATGAGAAGATGTGACTGGTAGTGGGATGGCAGAGGTTTTGGAGAATGATGTGCTTGATATGAAAGGGCAATACGCAAGGAACATCTTTGCTCTATCTGGAGGGGAGGCGGAGGGGGGAGCAAGAGCTGAACTATCACGTGCAGTGAAGCTACCCAAGCAAAATAAAGGTGCAGAAAGAATACAAGGTGGCCTCATTCTGGTAATGGAGAAAGCCCAGGATAGAAATGTCAGTATGGGAAGGGGAGATAAAATGGTTAAGGAACCTGGAGATCTAGCTGGCCTTGGTGGATCAAATGTACGTATTCAACAAAATGGTTGCCCAGTCTAAGTTTGGTCTTGCCGAAAAAGTTTGGTCTTGCCACATCAGGAACACAGAGTGCTGTAGAGGTTAGGGGAGGTGCATGTGACACTTCATCTCACCTGGAAGGACTTTGGGATTCCTGGATGGATGTGAGGAAGTATAGGTATAAGTGTTACATTTCCTCTGGTTCCTGGAGAAAGTACCTGGGGAGGTGGTGGTTTGGGTGGGTCATCACCGCTGCTGATTTCCCATCCATAACTCCAATCTTATGGTCTCAGTCCCAAAATCCACAAATTAGACTGGCTTGGCTAACCCATTGTTTCTCACTGTTGCACTGACTAATCTCCAAATACCTCGATTCCATCTCTCCCTAGATTCCCTCTCCAAGATCAAGCCCTCGAGTCCTGGCAACAACCTCGTAAATCTTCACTGGACTCTTTCCAGATTAATGACATCCCTGACCAAAACTGAACACAATGCTCGAAATGTAGGCTCACTAATGTCTTGCACAATTGCATCAAAATGTCCAACTTCTGTACTCAACACCCTGACTGATAAAGACCAATGTAACAAAAGTTTTCTTTACCACCCGAGCTACCTGTGATGCCACTTTCATGGAACCGTTTAGCTG
This sequence comes from Okamejei kenojei, assembly GCA_035221665.1. Lineage (NCBI taxonomy): Eukaryota > Metazoa > Chordata > Chondrichthyes > Rajiformes > Rajidae > Okamejei > Okamejei kenojei. The sequence continues at coordinate 119,496 of JAVHYY010000313.1, read as the reverse complement.
TACTAGAAGCCCTCTGGTCTACATTTCCCAGAGCCCTATCATTCATCCTGCCCTGGTTAAACTTCATAATGCAAACCTCACAATTACCTGCATTAAGCTCCATTAGCCATTCTTCAGCCCACAGCTGATCAAGATCCTGCTGTCATTTTTGATAACCATCTTCACTGCCTATAAAGCTGCTTACTTTATTATCATCTGTAAACTTACTAATCATGCCTTGTACATTACTGTCTAATGTACAGAAGCATGATTAGTAAGTTTGCAGAGGATGCATCTCCTGTGGCTGCAGGGAAAAGCACTGGGAAAGGTGGTCATTTGGACGGGAAAGGATGGGTGAAACAAAGATTTGCGGAGGGAGCAGTCTGTGCAGAAAGGTGTGGGGATGGGAAGTTGCAAAAGCTGGTGGAATGAAAAACAAAGGATCAGGACAAGGGGAGCTTTATGCGTAGTCCGTCTGTGGCCGGGGGGTTAGAGGGAGTGAGAACTGAATTGCAGAATATATATGGAGGAAGTATAGGAACAGGTATTACATCTCTTATGGTTGCAGTGGAAAGTACCTGAGAGGGAATGGTTTGGATGGGAAGGGATGAGGAGACCAAGGAGTGTGGAGGGAGCAGTCTCTGTGGATAAAGATGGGAAGAGGTGACTGGTAGTGGTGATGTAGGTGGCTGAAATGTCAGATGTGGAGGCAGGTGGTATGAAAGGTAAGGAGCAGGATAACTCTTTCCTTGTTCATTTGGGGAGAGGAGGAGTGAGAGAAGAACTACAGGATGCGGGAGACAGGTAAAGGATCAATATATGTACGTACGAGAGCAGGGAAAGAGGATGTCCTCGAGTGGAAAGCCTCAACTTGAGTGCAGATGTAACAGAGATGGTGAAATCTAGCGTAGGGGATTGCATCGTTGCTAGAGGGAGGGTGGGATGATGTATATTCAATGGGAATCATTGTGTGAGTACAGTAGTTGATGTCTGTCAATAATCTGACCCCTGTAATGGAGGCAGTGAGATCAAGAAAGAGGAGAGCGATGTCAGAGCTTTTCCAAGTGAATTTGAGGACAGGGTGGAAGTTACTGGTAAAGTTAATGAAATCAGCAAGTTGTGTATGGGTGCAGGAGGCAGCCCTGGTGCAGTGGACAAAGAGTGGAGCAGTAGTGTATGTTTGGAATAAGGACTGTTTGATTATAACCAATGAAAATAAATGCATTGCTGGGGCTAAGGTGCTGCCCATGGTTACACCTTTAACTTGAAGAAAGTGAAAAGAGTCCAAACGATAGATGATGAGAGTGAGGACAAGTTCTACCAGGTGGAGGAGAGTGTTAACCGGGGCGAATTGAATGGGTCTCTGGAGGAGGAAGCCGAGGGCTCCAAGACCTTCCTAGTGGGGAATAGAATTATAAAGGGACTGAAGGTCTATGGTGAAGATGAGGGAATGGGGGCCTAGGAAGTGAAAGTTATTGATGTGTGGAAGTGTGCAAGAGGTATCTCAGATGTAGGCCAGAAGGGAGGGGCAGGGGAGATGGGGGATTTTGGGAAGGAGATAGAATGATACTATAGAATTTAGTATACAAGGGACTACAAGGTTGGAATCTGTGCAGGGGAGATTGCCCGAGACAATGACACACAAATCACCTCCACCACCCAGGTAGTATCTCCTGCGACCGCAGGTGGTGCAATACCCCTCTCTCACGTGCATCCAGGGACCCCATGATGCCCTTCCAGTTGAGATTATATTATAATCCAGATCCAGATTATATTATAATCTTTATAATATAAGATTATTAAGGGTTTGGACACGATAGAGGCAGGGAACATGTTCCCAATGTTGTCCCAACCCAGGGGCCACAGTTTAACGATAATGGGTAAGCCATTTAGAACGGTGATGAGGAAACACTTTTTCACACAGAGTTGTGAGTCCGCGGAATTATCTGCCACAGAGTGGGGTGGAGGCCGGTTCTCTGGATACTTTCAAGAGGGAGCTAGATACGGCCCTTAAAGATAGCGGAGTCAGGGGATATGGGGAGAAGGCAGGAACGGGGTACTGATTGGGGATGATCAGCCATAATTACATTGAATGGCGGTGCTGGGTCATAGACATAAACATAGAAAATAGGTGCAGGAGGAGGCCATTCGGCCCTTCGAGCCAGCACCGCCATTCATTCTGATCAAGGCTGATCGTCCCCAATCAATAACCTGCCCTCTCCCCATATTAGCAATGTTACTACATTTTGAGATTTAAAAAATCAAGTCTGCAATTTATCCCGTCAGATAAAGCATTAAAAAAAAAATAATTTGACACCTAATTCACTTTCATATCTTCAGTATTAAAAAGGTTAAGGCCATTTTCACTCAGAAATTAGCATCTTGTTCTCCTTTGCTTTTCCATTGACTTAACTCAAAAGCTGTGATCGAGCGCCGTCAAAAGCCCATAACTGTCTTAAAAATTAAGAGAATTGAATGAAAGTTTGTTATTATAGATTGAAGCATTCTGAAACAAATATGAACCAATCTTATTTGGATGACCTGAAATTAAAGCATATAATTAGTTACTTAATTGTAGCTAATTACAAAATGAGAGAATACAGAACTAGAGAGCCAGAGATTTTAGATGAATGTTTGAATAAACACACCAACACAGTCAATTAATATATTACATTTATAATACTCTTTTAGATAGTGAGATTCCGTCGAAGGAATTATATAGACAAGCATGTGAAAATATATTACTTCAAACCATAACAAAAGATATTTGGGATGAAAGTATACAACATATACATCAATGTTCGTTAAACGCCAGACATTCTTTAATACAATTTAAAGTACTACATAGATTGCATTATTCTAAAACAACATTAAATAGAATCTGTCCTAATATCTCTCCTATCTGTGATAAATGTCAATACTCTGAGGCTAATTTAACCCATACCTTTGTAAGTTGCATAAAAATTAAACATTTCTGAATGGATAATTTTAAAATTATTTCCGTAGTAGTTAATACTCAACTGGAGCCCGATCATAAATTAATAATATTGGGCATATCAGAACAATACCTAAAACTTACAATAAACCAAATACATTTCCTTGATTACAGAATAATAACTGGGAAAAAATTCATATTAAAATTTTAGAAAAACCCAGCAGCCCCACAATCAAAATGTGGATTATGGACATGTCGGAGACCTTAAGTCTGGAAAAAAATTAGATTTGTCTTAATTGACAAACCAGAATTATTCACTAGATTATGGCCTCCGTTCATAGATTATTTGAAGGGGTAGAATGGGCCGGCGCGGAAGCCTGACTGACACTTGAACCCAGGACTGGATGAATAGTTACGTTCTCTGACCTACGGACCTATCTCCTAAATTGTATTATAGATAGTTTATTCTATTTTTCTAATTTTCATTTTTACCTCTCTTTATTTTTTCTATCTATTATTAAAAGAAATAATAATTAGAGTCAATGTTAATATGTAACCGATAAATGAGGACCCCAGCTACACTGGTAGCGGGGTCCCTGGAAACCTGGATATTTAATATGTAACCGTTTAACAAAGTTCGTAGTGGTTTGGACTATGATATGTACATGCCTCTAATAAAAATTTAACTATAAAACAAAATTGACTGTTGTGACGGAAATAGTAATAAACACCCAGACTTCTTTGAAAATTCAAAAATGTGATATTCTTAAGATCAGAACTTTAATATTATTGTATTATATGCTGTAAGTCTGTTAAAGATAGGTAAATGATTTACAATTTCTAGCAAAAGACCAAGTCTTTATAGTCTGCTAGCTGGTACATTGACATATCAAAATCTGTAGCATCATCATACTCCTCAGGTTGCAACCAATAAGCAACTCCGTACACCTTGTTTTTCCTCAACTTTTCAATGCTGGCATTGTAAACTACAAGTTTTTATTCTTCAAACCACACAAGACATGCCTTTCTGCCCACTACTTTCCCATTAATGTCCTGTAGATCATCACATTTGTTGTTCAAATTCGGATAATCTCTGCTGTTTAAATCACTCTTTCAATTTTTTTTCCTAGTTTTTTCCTCTCTTTCGTTTCCCGAGCATGCTCCTTGCCTTTCTGTTGCTTGATGATTTCTGCTCTCATTTCCTTCTGTTTTTTCTTCCGTCTGTTCCTCTGCACTCTCCCCCATGACACTGCCTCACAGAGCACCTCCTCCCTACCATGCTCCCGAGATTATCAAGGTAATTCTTGCAGGCCCGCATCCTACATGACAAATAACACATGGTGGCATTGGGAGATTGCTGTTTCGATGAACTAAACATCCCCATTATCTCCTCCGCATCAATGCTGTGTGATCTTGCTGATACAGTCTCCTCCTTCCGTTTCTCAGTTACATCAAGTTCAAAGTATTTACTATACTGGCGTTGCTAGATTCGGTGGAGGAGGCAGACTATGACTGTCATCGCCCATGTCCTCAGTGTCTTGAAATATGGGCACTTGGCTTTCAGCTGATGTCAAGGATTTAGGATCTTGAGCAACAGGCAGTGGAATGTCATCTAAATAAATGTGTTGACTGCCTTCTGGAAGTTTAAAAGTTTCATCACAAAGTTCCATAAATGTTCCAAGTTCATTGGGATTGGTGAGTTTTTTAAACTTAAGGAAAGTCCAGTTAACGAGAGCCTTCACTCTTAACTTAACAGCACCAAATGAATAGCCTTCTGCATCCGACAAAGAGAAATGTGAACTCAGCGATTTCTCTGTTTCAGACAGACTTTTTCCAAACGAGGCGTACAAGGACAAGATGTGTCCATTTTTAAGATCCCTCTTAGACTCGGGCATGACAGAGAAATTCACTTCAAGTTGAACTCTAGCTATGCCTGTCTGGGCTTTTGGATTGACAATTTTGCATTTCTTCCTCGGAGACATCTGTTTATAATGTAAATTTAAAAAAAAACACTGAACAGCATTAACAGAAACAAGTTATTATTTGCAGTTTTAGGAAAAAAAATGTAGAAATGATAAAGTGTCCAAATAACATTCACACAAGAATTCACAATTTTATATGATTTTTAAATCTCATTGTCATGAATTTATAGGCCAAATGGAAGAAATTTAGTGTTAATTCCCGTAAATTTGTATGCATTTAAACCATCTTGTGAGTGAGATTTTGTGTAACGCGATTATTTGGAACCTTGCGGTTGCAGTGAATTTGAACCCCATCTCGGCAGGAAAAACACTGCCGGTTCGTATGGGGCCATAATCACATTTTCGCCAATGAAATTTGGATTAAAGTAATCCTAAAAAGCAAGTTTATATGTAAAATACACAGCTTAACTTATGTTTTGTACCGTACGTGAGATCCGACCCGTTGTCGGCGTTGATGGTGTTAGAAGTAGATTTTTATTTTACTCCAGTGATTAAATTGACCAGCGTTTTTTTTTAACTTCCTTGAACGGCAGTCGGAACAATTTCTCTCCAGCAGCTTAGCAGCCTGAGAAAGTTCGACCCCGACAGGCAGGAGAAAATGGCATTTTAATTCCGCCCCCCCTCAAAGCCGCCAAAGTCGTGCACACGGCCAGTGGCAGATCTGCAGCGCCGCTGAAGGTAAATATTGTAACATACCTACCCATATCCCTTGATTCCACTAGCCCCTAGAGCTCTATCTAACCCTCTCTTAAATCCATCCCGTGACTTGGCCTCCACTGCCCTCTGTGGCAGGGAATTCCACAAATTCACAACTCTCTGGGTGAAAAAGTGTTTTCTCACCTCAGTCTTAAATGGCTTCCCCTTTATTCTAAGATTGTGGCCCTTGGTTCTGGAGTCGCCCAACATTGGGAACATTTTTCCAATTGTCTATTGAGGCACACACACGTCCTCCAACACCATCCATCATACCCAGCCTCCCGATGCAGTCTCCTACCATCGGCAACATCAAGTGCAGATCAGACGACTGATCCGTCAAATACTTGCGCTCAGTCGACCAAGGCCCGCCAGATGCCCTGGCTGCTAGGCTCTTTGAACCCCCTCTTCTTTGACTGACCCTCCAATCCTAGGCCACCTCCATCAATAAGAGTGAGGCCACACTCAAAAGTGGAAGAACACCTTATATTCCACTTGGGTATTTTACAACCCAACAGCATGAACATTGAATCGTCCCATTTAGCTAAATGCGGATGCACACATTTCAGAATGAAAGGGACACAGTTTAAGATTAAGGGACAGAATACCTGCAAATGATTGAACTGATCACTTCCAGAATAAGACCACGGTTACCTAGGTATCATTATTTATTCTCGCGCTTGCCAGCAATGTTGGCATGTGCTGGCAAGCATTCTGATTGATATGTTCTGCAAACAAGGATAAATGAGAAATATACCAAGTTAAAAGTAGAAGAATAACATTTTCTGAACAGCTCCAAAAGTACAAACTAATTATACAAATCAAAATTCTTCAGAAAACAAGCCATTGAGGTTTTCCAATCAACTTACAAAATATGGCCCTGCACTAAGATGTAAGTCAGTTTGCAAAATATCTTTTGTATATTTAGCTCTAATGGCATTTACCATATTGTATTATTCTAGGCATTATTTGGCCTAATTCCATTTCTTAATACTAAATTAATTAAATTAACAATATAAATTTTTTGACAGTTCAAACAATGAATGACTTTCCATTAAAAAATGCAAATACGCCTATTATCTCCGTTATTAATCGCCCTAGCTATCGAGCCACTTGCAGAAGGTGTTTGAGCCCACCCAAAAATTTATGGGTATAATACTAAAGATATAGTTAATAAAATGTCTTTATAAGCAGATGATGTATTACTATATATTACAAACCCTGAAAGTAATATTCTAAATTTACCAATTCTTATCTCAATTTGGCTCATTCTGGGGATATAGAATTAATTGGAATAAAAGTAAAATTATGCCAATAACGGAACTAAACCCATAAACCTTTTAAAATAGTATATAACAAATTTAAATATGACTAAGAAATATACTTCTTTATTTAAATTAAATTTTCCTCCTTTACTTAATAAACTGCATAAGAATATTCAGTATTGGAAAACAATTACCATCGTAATGCTTGGTAGAATTAATGCCATAAAAATGATTTTCCTTCCACAATTACTGTACTTATTTCAATCAATTCTGATATATTTCCCAAAAATATATTTTTAAAAACTTGATTCTATTGTTACAAGTTTTATTTGGGATTACAAGAAGCATAGAATAAGTAAAAAACATTTATGTAAATCCAAGATGAATGGAGGATTTCTCTTACCAAATGTTTTATTTTATTTTTGGGCAGTTAATATTAAAAATATGACCTTCTGGTTGGAAGATATGGATCAACAACCATCCTGGTTAAAGATGGAAAAGGAAGAATCTTTACCTTTTGAAATTGGCTCGAAGGTGGGACATCTTTACCGAAAAGGTATTTTTCTTTCATTTCAGGAGTTACAACAGAATTATGGACTACACTCAAATTTTTTTTTTAATATTTACAACTTAGATATTATGTTAAATCACATATACAAGAATATAGAATTAGGTAGCCAGAAATCATTGACGAATGTTTGAATAAACATCCTAACGCAGAAAAAATTAATATCTCACATCTATAATATCCTTTTAGATAGTGAGGTCCCATCGACATAACTACATAGACAAGCATGGGAAAATTAATTGGCTCAACCCATAATGAAATATATATGGGATGAAAGTTTACAACATAAACATCAATGCTCGTTAAATGCCAGACACTCCTTAATACAATTTAAAGTACAAATAGACTGCACTATTCTAAAACAAAATTAAACAGAATTTTTCCAAATATCTCTCCTATGTGACAGATGTCAATATTTAGAAGCTAATTTAACTCATACTTTTGTAAACTGTATAAAAATTAAAACATTTTTGACGGATATTTTTTAAATTATTTCTGAAGTTATTAATATCCGATTGGACCCTGATCCAAAACTAATAGGAATATCAGAACAAAACATAAAACTTACAATAAACCAAATAAATGTCCTTGATTATAGTATAATTGGGAAAAAATATTAAAATTTTGGAAAAACTCAACAACCCCCACAAATAAAATATGGATTGTGGAAATGTCTGAGACCATACATTTGGAAAAAAACAGACTTGTCTTAATTGACAAATCAGTACTATTTGCTAGAATATGGTCTCCATTTATTGCTTTTCTGAAATGATTAATTGGTTCAGCACTGAAGCTTGACTGAAACTTGAATCCAGGACTGGATGTATAATCACACTCTATAATCTACGGACCTATAATCTCCAAAATTGTGTTATTGATAATCTTTTTTATTTTTTTTCTCCCTTCCCTCTCCATTAGCTTATAGTTTCATTTTTCTCTTCCCTTATTTATTTTCTCTCTTTTGATCTATCTTTCAAAAAAATCTATAAAATGTATTAATATGTAACTGGTAAACAAATCATGTTTTGGTTATGATACGTATATACGTCTAATAAAAATATTAAAACACAAAACAAAACGCAACTACCCCATGAGAATAGTCACACTGCTTCACCCTTGGGATACTAAATGTAACGGCTCTGCAAACCTGTTGGCTAATCTGTGATTGGGTTTCCATGCAGAGAAGGGAGGCACAGTGGCACAGATGGTAGAGTTGCTGTCCCACAACACCAGAGACCCAGGTTCGATCCCCGACTCTGCTCAGTCTACCTAAACCTACCTGATCTCCCAATTGCTAAACACCTTAGTTTCCCCTCCCATTTCCATACTGATCTTTTTAGACTCTCGTGTCGTGCCTCAATGTGATCTACTAATCTCACACTCTGGTGCTTAAGCATGGCTGTGTCCCATTCACAACAAGATTGTCACTGAACTGTGTACAAAACATGAGCTTCACGCTACCTAGGTACATGAGACAGTGAATCATTAAATGTGAGAAACATAGAAAATGGCTTTCAAAATTATGCTGCTTTAGGTGACTTCTTCATTTCAAGTATTATGTTCAGTTCCCAATAAATTGCTGTTTCCTTATGGATATCTCAGAGCAAAATGATTTTTATTTACCTTGCACGTGTGGAATATCTTCAGCAAGTCTTATATGATCTTTATAGGGCACTATTTTAGGTTTCCGTTTTGGCATCATCATCTTCCCTTTGATCTGACATCAAGAATAATAAAGAAAAGTATTTGAATGCACAAAAACGAAAAGATCTGTGAATTATCCATGGCTGGCATGAGGACTAAAAATAATCTCACTTGGCAAGGATAAGGTGGGATGAAAGGCCAGTTTCCATGCCTCGAATGGTGAGAACATAAAATGGACTGCAAGAGGAAAATGCTAAATATGGCAGGTGTGGGCCCTTACAGGCAGAGACAGGAGAATTAAAGATGGAGAACAGCAGATAAGTTAAATCATTCCTTAAAGTTTGCCTTAAAGAAATAATACTGATATACGAGAGAACAAAAAGCCAGTGAGAATGAGAAATGGAAGGAACGGAGTCTTAATCAATAAAAGTGAAAAAAGAGTAGTGAGCAGACTTAACTATAAACCTTTATGTAAGACAATGCTGAGGCTCTATAACGCTCTATAAGGAGAGATGCAAAGCTGAGGCTCTGTAAGGCGCTGGTCAGCTTGCATTTGGAGTACTGTGAGCAAATGTGGACCCTGTATCTGAGGAAGGATGTGCTGGCTCTGGAGAGGGTCCAGAGGAGGTTTACAAGAATGAATCTGGAATGAGTGGGTTAGCATATGATGAGCGTTTGACAGTACTGGGCCTCTACTCGCTGGAGTTTTGAAGAATGAGGGGGGATCACATTGAAACTTACAGAATAATGAAAGGCTTAGGTAGAGTGAATGTGGAAAGCATTGGTGACCCTATTACCTCTATCGGGTATCAACTGACGTGTCAAACAAGACTCTAAACCGAGATTTAATTTAGTTTATTACAACAATCTTTATTAACACTCGAGTAACTTAAAACATGCATGCAATCATTTGACTTCTAATAACTTCTCCTCTACTTTACTATTTCAATATCACTTCTTAAACTAAATCACAAAGTTAGATATTGCCCCTATGAATGAATTGGACAGATTCACTCTGTTGGTAGGGGGTTTGTCTTCAATGAGCTTCGAACTCATTGGTGTACAATGATGTACACTGTATGGTGTACAATTTTGGTCGCCTAGTTATATGAACTCAGGTCCCTCCTTCTTGTGATGGTTGTTCCCCGGGCTGTCGCTGCCCATGTCTCAGACCGCCCTTATTTTATATTAATTTTCCTTTAATCTCCTAAAGGAAGCCTCTGTTCTAACCCAAGGCTCTCACAATTCTAAAGTCAATCATTTTGAGTTGTTACTCATCCAAGTGCTGAATAAACAAAACACACATTCGTTCCTTATCAAAAGTTTCATTCTCATCATACAGTTCCTTTGCAAAATGGCCATTCCCAGCCACCTTATCTTCACAAGGCTATACTGCCTAGCAGTTAAATTACATGCAGCTCTGTTCTCACCAGATGTTCATCATGTGACCATTTTCACAGTGTTTCTTTGTTTACCTGTTGCCAGGGTTTTGATCTGTCTGTCTCTAGCTAGTAGCTTTCTCCCAAATCCCGTCGGGATACTTAACATCCAGTCCCAGGCTATAGGATGTTTCCACTGGTGGGAGAGTCTTGGACCAGAGGTCATAGCCTCGGAATTAAAGGACGCTCTTTTAGAAAGAGGAGGCGGAAGAACTTCTTTAGTCAGATGGTATTTAATCTGTAGAATTCTTGGCCACAGGGGGCTGTGGAGGCCAAGTCAGTGGATATTTTTCAGGCGGAGATAGACAAATTCTTGATTAGAACGGGTGTCAAGGGAAGTGGGAAGAAGACAGGAAAATGGGATTAGGAGGCAGAGATCAGCCATGATTGAATGGCAGTGGACCCAATGTGCCAAATGGCCCAATTCTACTCCTATATCTTGTGACCTTTACCTTTATTATGTGAGGATTCTGTTCGAATTGTTCTGCAAACAAGGATGAATGAGAAATATACCAAGTTAAAAGTAGAAGAATAACATTTTCTGATCGGCACCAAATGTACAAACTAATTATACAAATCAAAATCCTTCAGAAAACAAGCCATTGAGTTTTTCCAGTCAACCTACATCTTAGTGCAGGATCACAGTTTGCAAAATATCTTTTGTATATTTAGCTCTAATGGTATTTACCATATTGTATTATTCTAGGCATTATTTGGACTAATTCCATTTCTTAATACTAAATTAATTGCATTAATATTAGATAACAATATTATTTTTTTGACAGTTCAGTCTACCCCATTGGGATACTAAATGTAACGGCTCTGCAATCCGGTTGGCTAATCTGTGATTGGGTTTCCATGCAGAGACGGAGGCACAGTGGCACAGATGGCAGTTCCTGTTCCACAACACCAGAGACCCAGGTTCGATCCCCGACTCTGCTCAGTCTACCTCAGTATCCTGAAAACTACCATTTGCTTTCTTCACCGCCTGCTGCACCTGCATGCCTACTTTCAATGACTGGTGTACCATGACACCCAGGTCTCGTTGCATCTCCCCTTTTCCTAATCTGCCACCATTCAGATAATAGCCTACTTTCCTGTTTTTGCCACCAAAGTGGATAACCTCACATGTCATGATCATTCAATATGATCATGGCCATTCATCTAGAATCAGTACCTCTTTCCTGTTTTTTCCCCATATCCCTTGATTTTGTGAGTTAAATGTAACTCTCGCTTTAAAACATCCAGTGAATTGTCCTGCACTGCCTTCTGTGGCAGAGAATTCCACAGATTCACAACTCTGTGTGAAGAAAGTTTGTCCTCAACTCAGTCCTAACTGCCTCCCCCCCTTTATTCTTAAACTGTGACCCCTGGTTCTGAACTCCCCCAACATACATCGGGAACATTTTTCCTGCAGTTACAGTATGTTAAAATCTAGCAGGCAAGCAGGATGCTTTCTCCAACCGCCCCCATTTGAAGCCCACTATATTCCACCGTTTCTACCCAGTGCCTGGTACTTACTTCCAGCAGCCACTGGTTGTCCTCCAGGATGCACCGAGCTGTAGCCTGATCCATGCCGGTCACCTGGGCCAATTTGGCACAGAGACTCTCACGGCAGCGGCGCAACGCTTCCGACGCCTTGCACTGAGGCTGCTCCATGGCCGGAGCTGCAGTGAGCGACTTGCCAGCCCGGCAAACACTCGCTATCCCCGCTCCCCGTCTGCATCTGTCCCCGTCGCTGCTCCTGCTTCCAACTCTCATGGCCCATGCACTTGATATGAGTTTTGAAATATTCGTTGTTCACAGAATTTCTCTTGACATAGTGTGAGAAATTTGTGATCAGCGTGAGAATTTGGTGAAATGTGTGATTCTAATGCTCGGTGCATGGGGTTGGCAGCCCTGCCTCTCTCCCCCCCTTTCTCTCCCCCCCTTTCTCTCCCCCCTCTCTCTCTCCCCCCTCTCTCTCTCCCCCTATCTCTCTCCCCCTCTCTCTCTCCCCCTCTCTCTCTCCCCCCCCCTTTCTCTCCCCCCCTTTCTCTGTCCCCCTTTCTCTCCCCCTCTCTCTCCCCCTCTCTCTCTCTCCCCCTATCTCTCCCCCTCTCTCTCTCCCCCCTCTCTCTCTCCACCTCTCTTTCTCTCCCCATCTCTCTCCCTCCCACCTCACTCTCATCCCTGTCTCTCTCCCTTCTCTCTCCCCCCTCTCTTCTGCTCTCTATCTTCTCACACCCCCACTCTCCCCCCTCTCTCTCTCCCCTCCCCCACTCTCCTCTTTGTCCCTCTCAATCTCTCCCTCTCTCCTCTCATCCCCTCTCTCTCCCACTCTCACTCTCTCCCCTTCCCTCTCCTCTCTCCCCCTCCTCTCTTCCCCTCTCTCCCCCTCTCCCTCCCACTCTCTCCCCCTCTCCCTCCCACTCTCTCCCCCCTCTCTTGTCCCATCTCTCTTGTCCCCTCTCCCCCCTCTCCTCTCTTTCCCCTAACTCTCTCTCCCCTCTCTTTCCCCAAACTCTCTCTCCCCTCTCTTTCCCCAAACTCTCTCTCCCCTCTTCTTTCCCCTAATTATCTCCCCCCTCATTCCCTCCCTCTCACCCTCCCCCTCTCTCCCTCTCTTTCTTCTCTCTCCGTCTTCTCTCTCTACCCTCTCTCCCTCCTCTCGCTCCCCTCTCTCGCTCTCTCTATCTCTTTCTCCCTCCCTCTCTATCTCCCCATCTCTCTCCCTCTCCCTCTTGCTCCCTCTCCACACACACACTCTCTCTCTCTCTCTCTCTCCTCTCTCTCTCACCTTTGTCTCTCTTTCCCCCCCACTCTCTCCACCTCTCCCCCATCTCTCTCCCTCCCACCTCACTCTCCCCCTTGCTCTCTCTTCCCTCCCTCTTTCTCCTGTCCCTATCTCCTATATCTCTTTGCCCCCATTTCCCTCTTTCCCCCATTTTTCTCTTTCCCCTTTCCCTCTTCCCCTCTCTCTCTCTTTCCCCCATCTTTCCCATTCTCTCTTACCCTCTCCTCGCTCTCCAAACCCCTCTCTCTCTACCCTTTCACCCCTCTCTCTCTCCCACCTCTCTCTGCCCTCTCTCCCCCTCCCTCTTCTCTCTCCCCATTCACTCCCCCTGTCTCCCCTCTCTCCCTCACTCTCCCCTCTCTCTCCCGCCTCTCCCTCTTCTCTCTCCCCATTCACTCCCCCTCTGTCTCTCCCTCTCTCCCCTCACTCTCCCCTCTCTCTCCCCCCTCTCCCTGTTCTCTCTCCCCATTCACCCCCCCCCTCTGTCTCTCCCTCTCTCCCCTCACTCTCCCCTCTCTCTCTCCCTCTCCCTCTAATCTCTGCCCATTCACTCCCCCTCTGTCTCTCCCCTCTCTCTCCTCTCTGTCCCTCTCTCCACCCTGTTTCCCTGTCTCCTTCCCCTCTCTCTATCCACCTCCCTTCGAGAGTCTCACTCCAACAAGAAGACTTTGGCAACTTTAAAACAGTGCTTGCTACTGCAGCAGCGACTGCATGCCTTAACTCTCCCAGTCCAACTGGCCATTGTTAAGTGCAATAGCCGTGCAGGTGGCCACAACACAGTCTCCTGGGGGAATGTCCCAGCTGACATTATTGCCCACACAGCAGATTATGAATGATGCACATTGGTCCCCACTGAGCCAAATATTCTGGTACACATACTGGCTCTTTCACACAAGGGAATGAATGATGTTGTGAGGATTGTTGCAAAATTGTAAAAAACAGCAACAATGTGCTTCAATTTGGTTTCTGTGTAAAATGTAAATCAGGACTAAGTCATCTGCGACAATTGCAATTTATTTTAACAGGGATAAGAAAGCGGGATGCAGGAGGAGCTGAGACATGTTAGTACATCATTATGCCTTCCTCCAACTGTCATATTACATTTGTACCTGATGTTTAATTTCTTTCACACTCTATATACTTCCTTGCTCATGCTGATAAGGAGGAAAGGAGCTTACACTGTGAGCTTTTAATGAAATGACTCTGTGTCTAAGAGAGAGAGAGAGAGAGAGAGAGAGAGAGAGAGAGAAGAGAGAGAGAGAGAGAGAGAGAGAGAGAGAGAGAGAGAGAGAGAGAGAGAGAGAGAGAGAGAGAGAGAGAGAGAGAGAGAGAGAGAGAGAGAGAGAGAGAGAGAGAGAGAGAGAGAGAGAGAGAGAGAGAGAGAGAGAGAGAGAGAGAGAGAGAGAGGGGCAGAGAGAGATGGGCAGAGAGAGAGAGAGAGAGAGAGAGAGAGAGAGAACGAGAACATTTTTGGTGAATGATTTGTTTAAATGTCTTGGTCAGAAAAGTTAGTGGAGCACTGATCTTGGCTCGTAAAACAACATTCTAGCTGTGTTTGAATACGTTGTAATTAAGTGAGGAAATTAAATCCTGTATCTCCAGTGGTAGAAACTCAAGGTTATGTAAAATGGCTGGCTGACAAATTACATTTCCCTCTGATACAGCCTATATATGAATCTTGTCTGCAGCACAGCTATCATTGTTTTTCTTAAATTATAGTTAAGAAGTATATGGCTCATGTTTTATAATTTTCTGATAACTTTGCCTGATAATATCATTTATTAAAATGTGAATTTTTCATTTTTTGTTGTATCAAAGTTTGAAGAGCTTTACACAAATTCCTTGAGGAGTGTATAACTGTGTTTTACTCTTGAGTGAGAATGTTATTGCTTTAACGTGTGTAAATATCTGAGATTTAACATATTGCATAAGGTGTAGAAATTTGTGAGTGAATGGCACAGAAGAGAGGGTGTAGAGTGAGTGAGATTAAAAACTTTTACGTTTGTCGTACCAGTTCTTGGTGAATGTTGAACTAATCATATAATTAAGATGAAATAGTGTGAGGGATAAAGTGATTAAACCCTATTAAAGAAAGGAGTTTTAAAGAGAATTCAAACAGAGAGGGGCTGGAGAGAGGATTCTGACACAGCAGTGTCTGAAGGTTGCCAGACCCATCCTTGAGGCCTTGAGTAAGAAGAGATGCATTGTATAAGCTAGAGAAGGGAGTGATGTAGAGAGATCCCTATCAGTGGAAAGGAGTGATAGATGGGACCCTTGTCACTATAGCTTAGCTTTAGTACTGATATAGGAAAACTGAGAGGGTTCACTAGGAGGTGAGTAAAACTGGGCCAGGTCATGAGCAATTGAGAATGCTTAATAGAATAAATGAATATTACAACACACCCCTGGTCAAGAAATTGCTCATTACCATGAACATGTTTGAACATGCAATGTATGATATGGGAGGTGCGAGGGGATGTACGGTGGGAGGTACCTACAGATTGTGCACCTCCGACCCTGATTGGAGAAAGGTCCGGAGGGGGGATTGAATGTAAGATTTTGTGTATAAAGGGGGATGATCTCTCTGGCTTCGGTGTGTCTCGAGTTGGAGAGGTACCCGGTCTGCAGACTCGTAAAATAAAGAAATCTCTTGCTTCCAGGATTTAGTCTTTGAGTATTAATTGTGAGCATAAAGGGTATCTCACAAATTGGGGGCTCGTCCGCGATCGCCACTCCGGCTGCTTGGTGGAGGGAAGGAAGGAGGGGAAGGTGCACCCTGCTGATTTCAGCAGTCTCTGATCTCCTTGCTTGCCATCAGCAGTTTGAGCGAGTGATATCCGCTGGAAAAGACTCGGGAAGCAAGAGGGGGTGTAAGGTAAATACGTACGGGACGGTCGAGTGATTCTTGTGCACAGGACCCAGGTAAGAAAAACGACTATTAAGTATTACCTGGGCGACCGGGGTTTGTCGGACGGGAATAGTCCGACAAGGTAATGGGAAACCGAAACGGGAGAAGTAAGGGTCCGGGGAACCTGGATGAGGCTCATACTGATATGGAGCCTAACATTCCGCCCGATAGTCCGTTGGGGCGATGGAGTGAAGGGAACACCCGGGGTAAGAGTAAGGAAACTATGTGCCTCTCACCAGTATGGGGGTGAGGAACTTTAAAAAGGAGATGAAAAGTTTATTGGAAGACCCCTTGGGACTGGCTGAACAAATAGATCAGTTCCTAGGGCCAAAAATATTTTTATGAAAAAATATTGAGTTGTTTCAAACAATTTCATTGAAGTAAGAATGGAACTAATGTAATGTGTGTGTAAAAACAGGTTTTGTATGAATGAGGAAGTTTGTATATGTGATAGGTTTGTTTGCTGTGGGCCACATGTTGTAAGGATGGTGTGTTCCTTTAAGGAATTGTAAGCAATGGGGGAGGTTATTGTAAGGTAACGGACAACGCTTTGTATCATCGCAACTTAAAAAGGGGAAGTTGGAAAATGTAGGTTGCTTAGCTTCTATAGATTTCTTTTCAGTAAAGTTAATTTGGAAAAGTGTTAGTCGTATGTATTTAAACTAGGAATTGGAATTTGGGAATTGTAGGGAGAATGGTTTGAACAAAATTAGAAATAAGTTAATTGCTGAACAACAAGCAGCTTTTATGGTTTGTTTAGATAAACATTCTGGTTGGAGAAGGGTAATACATTAATGGGGCCCAGGAAAAAAAAGGAGTTGGCAGACAATGATGTCAATAAGGGGAAGTTTGTTTACTTCAGAAGAAAGACAGATGGTCAGACAGGCAGGAGAAGGGGTTAGAGGATTAAAGCGGGAGCAGTAAAATATCCCATTACTGCACGAATTGGAGTAACCAAACAGAAGAAGTGTGAGAGATCTCAGGGAGATAACAATCAAGGGAATTAGAGAAGCCGTTCCCAAGGGACAGAATTTCGAACGGGCTTTTGAAAATCAGCAGAACAAGGACGAACTTCCGACAGTGTTTTTACAAAGATTAAGGAAGAATGTCCAGCAGTATTCGGGGATAGACCCTGATACGACCGCAGGTCAGCAGTTGTTGAAGGTTAATTTTGTAACAAAATCATGGCCAGACATTAGAAAGAAATTGGAAAAATTGGAAGATTGGAATGAAAAACCATTGAATCAGTTGTTAACAGAGGCTCAAAAGGTATATGAAAGACGGGATGAGGAGAAACAGAAGGGAAAGGCAAAAATGATGTTGCAAGCAGTACAGCAAGTAGCACAGAAGGGGGGAATTGAAGGTGATAGAAAGCCGGGTGTTCGTGGAGACCGGGGAAGGGGAAGCGGTAGTACTAGAGGACGAGGAAGAGGTGAATGGAGGGACCGAAGTTGGGGTCCCCGGGAAACAAGGAACAAGGATCAGAAGGGTGGCACACGGGGCCACCCCGGTGTTATTATTGTAAAGAGCCGGGTCATTTCAAAAGGGAATGTCCTAAGCTACGACGGGAGGTGCAGTCGTACGCACTCATGGAGGAAGAATAGGGGAGTCAGGGGTTCCGCTCCCTGGGGTGTATGGGATACACACGGGAACCTCTGGTAAACCTGAAATTAGGACCCCAGGGAGGGGATATGGTATTTATGGTAATTTGGGAGTGGAGAGATCAAGTGGAACTAAGATACCAGAAGAAATTGGATTAGGTGAAAAAACAAGTCAGAATCTCGGGGGTAGGAGGGAAAGTGATGACATTACCCGAGGTAGAAGGGGTGGTGGTAAAATATGAGGATCGAGAAGTCAGTGGAAGATTTTAAAAGGAAGGTGAATAAATTTGCAAAGGAGGATAAACTATCTGAGAAGTAATACATTGAGTTTAGAATGAGAAAGAAGGCAGATCAGAAAGGATTAAAGTGGGAAGCCGAGGGATGAATTGATGAGACTGCTTTAGAAAGAAAGAGCGTAAAAAAGGAAAGACAATGTTGTCAGTAACAACAGACCTGGTTGAAAAGTCTGAAATAAGTGATGCACCGACACACAGTGAGTCCTATGACAGAGCCAAACAGGGGCCAGAGATTCCATGCCAATAATAAATGTATTTGGGAGAATGTTTTCTCAAATGCCCTATCGGGAGTGAAATAAATCTGGATCTAAGCCCAGACAAGGCTAGTAAGGAGATAGGTAATGGATAAGGTGTGTTGGGGATGTGAACAGGTACGATAATCAGGAAATAATAATAATAATAATAATAATAATGATCTTAATAATAATATTAAGATAATGGTGAGCATAGCTATGGTAAGAACATTAAGAAGAGGTATTACATACACCTAGGCTAGGATGCGGCAGCGTTTTAAATACTAGCGCCGTGTTTTTAATCAGATGTTGTAGGCAGATTTGGAAGGTGTTGATATAGTATGTGGATGATTTGTTGGTTTGTTCCACAAGTGAGGAGCAATGTGAGAGAGAGACATTATAATTATCTTGGAAAAGATGGCACAGGAGATCATGATGTATCAAGGAAGAAGTTTTTGTTTTGTCAGCAGCAGGTAGAATATTTTGGACGAGTAATATCTAAAGAAGTAAAAGCTTTAGCGCAGGATCAAATTGGAAGCTTGCCTGCAATCATGCTTAGCTCAATTGGCAGAAATTAAGGCTTTAAGAGCAGCATATGTACATGGAGTCTGGCACATGTTTGGAGCAGTAGGGAAACAGAAAGGCTTTGAGAAAAGCAACGGAGACCCCATGCAAAGTTAGCAGTGTCCCCCTATGGAATGTTGTTTGGGTTACCTTATTTGGGAAAGATAGAAGGAATACCCACCATAGAGGGCAGTGATGTATTCTTAAGGAACTATTTACTGGCAGTATCTCGTTCCCTTACAGAATTAAAAGCTAAAGGATTATTGGCTCAAAGCCCACCACTTGACTTTCCAATTCATGCTGTAAAGGCCGGCGACTGGCTACTGGTCAAGAATTGGAAGGAGGAGAAACCCCAGCCCAGGAGGACCGGCCCATACCTAGTATTACTGACAACCGAGACAGCAATACGAACAAAAGAAAAAGGGTGGACCCACGCGATCCGGATTAAAGGACCCGTCGATCCACTCGTTCCTGAGGAGGAGGAACAGTGGACGGTGAAGCCGGGAAGTAAACCCCTAACAGTAATTTTAAAAAGAAAAGCATTGAATGTATAACTGACAGTATGAAAGGAGGTGTCGTGGTATTGTTTGCTTTGTATGTAATTGTTGTAAAAGGTATTAATAATTGTGATAAATGTTATCATCCTGTTCAATACAGAGGGGTAATAACCAGATCATTTACCTATCATTCCCATGTGAACAAAGTATGCCATGACCGAAAGACTAGAATCATTTGTAAAGAGGGTGGAAAGGAGTATTTGATGGCAGGCAATAGGGGGAAAATAGGGAAGTTTGGGGCCGTTACCTGCCCAAGGGGAGAGAGATGGGTTTGTGTACAGTTAGTTTTCCATTCTCCGATCGTAAAAGGGGCAATAGATAAGACGAAGGAGGAAGTAGTAAAAGAGGTTACTAAGGTAGTAGTCACTAAGTCTCCCCCTCCCCCACATACTCAGCCTCAAGTGCACCAGACACTGTACGAAGAAATCAAGAAGCAGATCGAAATCCCTGAAGGAGAAAAATACCTGTTTGTGGACTTGGCCACCCGGATAGCTGGAATCCTGAATGTGACTAACTGTTGGGTCTGCGGAGGACCGCTGATGAATTCACGCTGGCCGTGGAGAGGATCCATTGTTGAAATATGGGACCTGATGGGGTGGAACCTGACAGTTGGACAAGACCGAGATCCCCAGGCATGGTTCCTGGCAGACGCTCCGGTCGGGACTGAGTGTATCGCTAGGCCCTGGGCAAAGGATGTCGTCCTAGTAGGCAGCAGCCCCTGCCAGCGCATCGTCACCCAGTGGCCAAATCAGTCCCGAGTGTGGTGGCCAGAGGAGCCTAAATGGTATCTAACTAAGAAATATGGGAAAAACTGCGCTATCCGGATGGAGATTGATGGAGTGGAATCAGCCGGACTATGGAACTGCACCGTGAATAACCCTTATCAGGGGATCCCAGTATTGCGAGATATATGGAATAAGGTTGCTTCTAGTGGACAGGCCCCTGAAGGACTGTTATGGATATGCGAATGCAAGGCATACTCGGTGTTACCGATGAATTGGAGTGGGACTTGTTTTATTGGACTGGTACAACCTGGATTCTTCCTGTTAAACCCCAAAGAAGGCCGGTCGTTAGGAACACCTGTATTTGATGACCTATATCGGAAAAAGAGGAAAATAGACATTGGAGAATGGGAAGATGATGAATGGCCACCAGCAAGAATCATCTCATACTACGGACCAGCCACTTGGGCACCGGATGGATCCTAGGGCTACCGAACACCAGTATACATGTTAAACCGGATCATAAGGCTACAGGCAGTACTGGAGGTAATTACCAACCCTGCGGGGGCGCTGGAGATGCTGGCAAGCAGCAGACGCAGATGAGAGCAGCGATATAACCAGAACAGGTTAGCCCTAGATACCTCCTGGCAGAAGAAGGAGGGGTATGCGGGAAATTCAACCTCTCTAATTGCTGTTTGAACATCGATGATAATGGACAGGCAGTGATGGACATATCAGAAGGGATCCGGAAGTTGGCGCATGTTCCAATACAAAAGTGGAATTCGATTATGGGAACCCAATGGTGGGATTCTATCCTCGGAGGAACATGGTGGAGAACGGTGGGACTTGTGTTTCTATGTGCAGTGGCTGGACTGATCTTTATCCCCTGTTGTATCCCTTGTTTTAGGGAACTTATTACCAGAAGTATAAGTCAGATGCAGGCTGTACTCATGCCTATGGGAGAGAAAGGGGAAATACAGAAAATAATGATAATGCGGCCAAGGGAAGTTTATGATTTACAGGAGGAGAAGGTTAGGACGATGTTACGTCAGTTCGAATTGAAGGAACTTAAACTGAGGGTTTAATCAGTGTATGCGTATCAAAAGAAAAAGGGAGGATTGTGAGGGATAAAGTGATTAAACCCTATTAAGAAAGGTTTTAAAGAGAATTCAAACAGAGAGGGGCTGGAGAGAGGATTCTGACACAGCAGTGTCTGAAGGTTGCCAGACCCATCCTTGAGGCCTTGAGTAAGAAGAGATGCATTGTATAAGCTAGAGAAGGGAGTGATGTAGAGAGATCCCTATCAGTGGAAAGGAGTGATAGATGGTACCCTTGTCACTATAGCTTAGCTTTAGTACTGATATAGGAAAACTGAGAGGGTTCACTAGGAGGTGAGTAAAACTGGGCCAGGTCATGTGCAATTGAGCATGCTTAATAGAATAAATGAATATTACAACACACCCCTGGTCAAGAAATTGCTCATTACCATGAACATGTTTGAACATGCAATGTATGATATGGGAGGTGCGAGGGGATGTACGGTGGGAGGTACCTACAGATTATGCACCTCCGACCCTGATTGGAGAAAGGTCCGGAGGGGGGATTGAATGTAAGATTTTGTGTATAAAGGGGGATGATCTCTCTGGCTTCGGTGTGTCTCGAGTTGGAGAGGCACCCGGTCTGCAGCTCGTAAAATAAAGAAATCTCTTGCTTCCAGGATTTAGTCTTTGAGTATTAATTGTGAGCATAAAGGGTATCTCACAATAGGATGTCATTGAATGAGCTTCCTCATTTAAGTGATAAATCTTTCTAGAAACTCATGTGTTTTAAAAGGTAGTGTCTCTTTAAGAAGTTGCAGCTGTATGGGCATTGAACCTGGGACAATGTTATTTTCTTTTCCTTTGCTCTTTGAAAATGTATTAGCGGAATTGTATATGTGGCAATTAACTGTGTACTCTCTGTCTTCTCAACTTTTATTAAACAGTGGATGTGGCTCAGCAAAGGGACTTTGCTGCGTAACCTGGCATTAGGATTGGTGACCTTGTCGGTATTTTAAGTTTGATTTCTTCCTATTACTTACCTTTTGAGTTGAATTCAAGAGGGATCTGAATTGTGCACTGGCCATGTGGCATTCAGATTGAGGTGTTGGATGAGAATTGGGAAACATTTTAAATTGTTTTTCCTTTATAACGACCTATTTTTAAAGGGTCTAAGTATTGTAAATACTTAAAGAGTTTAAGTAATTCATTGACTGAGACTGGCAGGACCTTAGTGTGATTTAATTACATATGCACAGCAATTGACTCAAACTTTGTTAGTCTTACTGAAACCACTGAACCAGAGAAAGGCAGAAACCACTATCAGCTGACCATAACGGCGAATCCATACAACCAGGAAATCACAAACTGATCAGAAATTGGGATCTGAGGAAATATCTTCTTTTAGCCTTCCTAATTTCTTTCTTAAGATTCTTTATACATTCTTTATACTCCTCTAGCACCTCATTTACTCTATGCCTCCTATAATTATTGTAGATATCTCTCTTTTTTTGAAACAAGTGTCTAATTTCCCTTGAAAACCATGGCTCTTTCCAATTTTTACTATTTCCTTTCAACCTAACAGGGACATAAAGATTCTGTACTCTTACAATTTCCCTTTAAATGTCCTCCATTTCTCTTCTACATCCTTCCCATGAAACAAAGTGTCCCAATTCACTCCTTTAAAATCCTCACGCATTCCCTCAAAGTTAGCCTTTCTCCAATCAAAAATCTCCACTCTAGGTCCTGTTCTGACTCGCTCCATAATTATATTGAAACTAATGGTATTGTGATCACTGGTCCCGAAGTGCTCACCAACGCATACCTCCGTCACCTGTCCTGCCTCATTTCCTAACAGGAGGTCCAGCACTGCCCCTTCTCTGGTCGGTACCTCTATGTACTGCTGCAAAAAACTATCCTGCACACATTTTACAAACTCCAAACCATCCAGCCCATTTACAGAATGTGTTTCCCAGTCTATTTTTGGGAAATTGAAATCTCCCACAATCACTACCTTGTGCTTACTACTAATATCTGCTATCTCCTTACATATTTGCTCTTCCAATTCTCGCTCCCCATTTGGCGGTCTATAGTACACCCCTAAAAGTGTTGCTACACCGTTCCCACTTCTCAGTTCCACCCAAATAGCCTCCCTAGACGAACCCTCTAATCTATCCTGCCAAAGCACTGTTGTAATATCCTCTCTGACAAGCAATGCAACACCTCCACCTCTGGTCCCTCCAATTCTATCACCCCGGAAGCAACGAAATCCTGGAATATTTAGTTTCCAATCACAGCCCTGCTGCAACCATGTTTCACTGATTGCCACAACATCATATTTCCAGGTGTCAATCCAGGCTCTAAGTTCATCCACCTTACTTACAATGCTCCTAGCATTAAAATATACACATTTTATAAACCCACCATCCTTTATTCTCTGTCTATTATCTTTTTCATCTTTCTCGCCTACATTTTGGGTCCGAGTGCTTCCCTTCTCTGCCTCTTGCCCCACACCCTGTCCCCTAGCCCCCTCTACCCGAGACCCTCCCCCCAGCCTTTCTAGTTTAAAGTCTCCCCAGTAGCCTTTGCAAATCTCCCTGCCAGGATATTGGTCCCCCTCGGGTTCAAGTGCAACCGGTCCTCTGCGTACAGATCATGCCTTCCCCAAAAGAGGTCCCAGTGATCAAGAAACTTGAATCGCTGCCCACTGCACCAGTCCCTCAGCCACGCATTTAGCCTCCACCTCATTTCATTCCTACTCTCACTGTCACGCGGCACAGGCAGTAATCCTGAAATCGTTACCCTTTTGGTCCTTCTCTTTAACTTTCCCCCCAACCCCTAAATTCTCCCTTCAGGACCTCGTCACTTTTTCTGCCTATGTCATTGGTACCTATGTGTACCGCAACATCAGGCTCCTCTCCCTCCCTTATCAGAATCTTTTGGACACGTTCTGACACATGTGAGACCCTGGCACCAGGGAGGCAAACTACCATCCGGGTCTCCCGACTGCGTCCACAGAATCGCCTATCCGACCCCCTAACTATAGAGTCCCCTATTACAATTGCCCTCCTCTTTTTGCTACCCTTCTGAGCATCAGGGCCGGTCTCTGTGCTGGAGGCCCGGCCGCTGTTGTTGCCCCCAGCTAGGCTGTCCCCTCCAATCGTGCTCAAACCCGAGTACCTATTTTCCAGTTGTACGGTCACAGGGGTACTCTCTAGCCCCTGCCTCTTGCCCTTCTTAACCGTGACCCACTTGTCTGCCTCCTGTGATCTGGGAGTGACTACCTCCCTGTAGCTCCTCTCTATGACCTCCTCACTCTCCCTGACCAGACGGAGGTCATCGAGCTGCTGCTCCAGGTTCCTAACACAGTTCTTTAGGAGCCCCATCTCGACACACCTGGCGCAGATGTGGACGTCTGGAGGGCTATCAGATTCCCTGACCTCCCACATCTGACATCCAGAACAGTACACTGCCCTTGCCTTCATACTCCCCCCTTACACAGGATACAATATAAAGTACACAACAAACTGCTGGGAACTGACTGCCAATCAGCTGCTTTCCCTAGTCCACTTCCCACCAATCAGCGGCTTCCTCAAAAAAAACCCACTTCTCCAAATGGAATGTTATGGATTTTGGTAAAAACAAGCCCCGCGCTAGATTTTAAAGCTTACCGGTCGGGTGTCGCTCCTCCCCCTCCTTCTCTTCCAACGGCTCCTGTGGGCCTCTGAAAAACCAAGCCCCGCGCTTGATTTTAAAGCTTACCGGTCGGGTGTCGCTCCTCCCCCTCCTCCTCTTCCAACGGCTCCTGTGGGCCTCTGAAAAAACACAAGGTAGTAAGATAAGAGAGAACTTCCATACCAGTTGAACTTTATAATAGAGCGTTTTGGGAGCGGAGGGCACGTAATCCCTCATCGTAACTCCTCATAAAATAAAGATCAAACTTCAAACTGGTAAGTTCTCATTTAATCTTTTTTTTAAAGAAGGAACTGTAGATGCTGGAGAATCGAGGGTACACAAAAAGCTGGAGAAACTCAGCGGGTGCAGCAGCATCTAAGGAGCGAAGGAGATAGGCGACGTTTCGGGTCGAGACCCTTCTTCAGCTAATTTAGCTCTCATTTAATCTTACTATTTTACTTCGGAGTCACGTGAGTGACTACGTGAAGATTTCAAAGCTCTGTGATTTCATGCCCTGGAACGAGACCATGCTCACACACTGCCATTCTGGGACGGAGGATGAACGTATTTCACACACGACACTGTGCTGAAAAACAATAAAGGTATTATTCATACCTAAAATAATATGCCCCACATTGGGTAATTTATTTTACAGAACTTAATTTTTCCCTGCAAACGTCTCAGGATCGGCCACGGGTTTATTATAAAGCATTGAATGCGTTCATTGCTCCATCCCGCTGTGGCAAGGATGTGGTCCATAGGAACTCCCATCATCCTAGCGTCCGATGTAGATGCAGCCCTGTTGGAGTGAGATTTGAAACATTAGTATTCACCACTGCACGTAATACCACCCGAACCATCTGGATATGGTTTGCACTGTGACCTTAGGTGAGGGCATTTATGGCTAATGAGAAAGCTCTCTCCGTGCCCATAAGTGTCTTGGTGACTATATATTGGAAAATATGTGTCACTATGCAGGGCCGACTATCTACAGGATAGGCCAGAACTCTAATATTGGCCAAAGGAACCGGGTCAGTCTTGTTTAAGTACCCCTGTATGTAGCAGGTTATCTGCCATTTGTGACAGACATGACGTCCTATTCTAGCTTGTGTAACGACTGGACCCGTTGTGCTGATCCAAGTGCCATAATCATTCCCATCTAGGATATTAGTTTGTCCAGAGTGAGCCCCGATATTGGTGTCCATCCTCGTAACATGGTGTACTACCTATGTCCCATGTATGGGTGTATCTGGGCCTGGGGGGAATAGAGTACAAATACCCCTCATTCGTTTAGGTACTAGTGGGTGTGATCCTATAGCCAGGTGATCACTCCCTCTGCCCAGATATTAGATAGGGCACTCCTTGCACAATAATGGCACTGTAACTCAATCCTTCATCGAAATGAAGGGTGGCCAGAACTCCAGCACTTCAGTGTTGGTGGCTGAGTCATATGTAGTGTTCGTCCTGGTGCAGAACACTTCCCATTTCCTGACATATGTCAGGTACTGTCTTCTCGTGGACTCCCTGCACGACGCTGAGATGGCATTGATCATCCTGTCGGAGAGTCCGTATCCCAGAAATGGCCTGTTCAGAAACTGCAAATCAACAAGTTCATACAGTCATGGCACGGATACTTTCCCGCACGGGGTGTGCCAACCTCCTTGGCCGTTGTTGATCCAGATGCAGGGTTCTGAGACCATCTTTGTACTGTTGGGAACCATAGTACCCGTTGCGGCGTCTTGTTTAATTATTGTAAGACTCGCCTGATGAGGCAGAAGTGGTTGAGATCCAAATCTCTCGCCCAGACACCAGTGCCAGATGTTATTAGCCAATTCATCACATGATATCGACTTTATTTCACCCATATTATTATATATAGGCCCCCACTGTGGTATCAATTTGTACCGTACATGCAACTGGTGCTCATCTGAGCAGCAGGCCCTGAGTCCATGAAACGCTCCCAGCATTTCTAGATAATTAATTCCTAGTTCTTTAGACAGAATAATTTTTGTGCACTCATCTGCCACCACAACTTGCGGTGGTATTAGTTGCTCCCCAACCTTTAGCACTGGCATCAGTCTGTAATGTACCCTAGGGATATAGAATGGGGTGATGGGGTTAGGATAATGTTGAACATTTCTATCCACCAGTTTAATTCTGATTTACTTTCCCTGGTAGTTGCATAGGCCTGTTGAAATGGCCTGCATGATTTTTGAGAGCTAAAATTTCCCTCTTCCAGGTTTTAATAATGGAGTGGTCCAATTGTGCTGCTGGGAACGCAGCCACCAATTTCCCAATCACTCTTGCTCCTTGCCGAATGGATGGTTCCCTGATGCCAGTGAGGCTTTTGCATACTCCCATCAAGTCTGTCACTTTGTTTGGTGGCAAGGTGATAGACATATGAACAGAGTCGATGGTGAACCCCAAATAATCCATGGTAGTGGAGGGTTCCAATTTTGATTTATCTGGATGTACGTTACATCTCTGTGTTGTGGCTGATACCACCAATGTAGCCAGCTCCAATTTTCACCTACAATGAGAATATCATCAAGGTAAGCCATGACGATATGGTTATGTTTCTTTAAGTATGCTAAAGCTGGTTTTAATAAATTTGTAATAGCCTGGGTGCTGATGACAACCCATTGGGTAAGGCCTTATACTGCCATAGCTGTCCCATCCAGATAAATTTCAGGTATTTACGTTGACCCTGTGTGTGACAAACGTGTCTATTTTGAAATGGGCATACTGAACGGAACTATTTAGTTCGGTCAAATCTGTAATGATACGGCAACCACCATCCTTTTAGTTTTTTATAAATATATTTGATACGAACTCTTGAAATTCTCTGATTGTTTTCTCAATCCCTTTTGTGTTTAGTCTTAACAGTTCAGCATGGCCTGCTGTTCTCTCTTTTTGTGAAGTATGAACTTCCTGCTAGGCGTATGCTGAACTGGAACGGTAGTTCGTATACAAATTCAATTTTGTAATTCTGAATACTTCCGAGTATGTAAAAGTTCAGAGGTAAAAGTGCAACACACATGATGAAACAAGTGCAACCGTCCCCCAACTTTTGATGAATCGGACATGCAATGTTTTTTAAGACAACCAGACCCACCTACCTCCATGGTTACCGGTGTTGTGTGGGGTTGTCTCCGCACTTGTTTCTTCTGGTATTGTGTTGCTGCGTTGTGGGGTTGGCGCATTTTCCATGAAGGCCGGGCTGGGCCATGGTCTGAAAGACTGCTGTGCAGGTGGGCCGGCCTTCGAGCTTTCACCACCAGATGGTATTCCATAGCACCGATGTCTGGTGGGTGTGTAGGGGTGCTGCCGCTGTTGATAGTGGGTTTTAGAGGTGCTTGGCACCTTGATCAGGCCTATAGCCTTGGCTTCCTCATGCAGGTCTTTCACCTGCTTCGGGAGGTCCCCAACAGCAATTTTGGCGCCTGTGTGCTACTTGTCTTGCATAATTCCGCACTTCTTGATGATGCTCTTCCTGTAACTGTTAATCTCCACTGAGTATTACACAGTCTGCTAGAGCATCTAGTAACTCTTCAGGCAAATCAACCCCATCAGTTGTCCTGGTACTGCTGTGATTTTAGCAGCCAGCAGTTTCCTCTGGAGCTTCCCCTCCTGGCTCCTTATAGATGGGCTCCTGTTGCCCCAGATGGGGTCATAGACTGCTGGTACTTTAAGAGAAATGGAGTTCTCTGGAGCAATGTACATTTCCAGCCATAAAGTTAATGGCTTGCTCCTGTAGCTGGTTTGTAGCCATGTATTTTGTACTGGCTTGCAGCTTTGTATAGGCAGTCCTTCTTGAGTTGATACAGCATGTGTTCCCACAAATCTTCTGCTGCTCTTTCTTCTGGCACCCCTCACAGTTGACTGTTCAGCCATTGCCCCTTCTTCAGGGTCAGCCCAGCTCTGACCCCTAATGCTCCCCTGCGAAGAGGGTGAGACATTTGGCAGTCCTTGAAAGGATCCTGCCGTGGGTCTGCGAAGAGACCCACTGTGACTCTGCCCCTGCATAAGCAGGTCACGCTGGAGCACTGCTCCCCATCCGCTCCCGCGGGAAAGACGCCCGCCGTCGCTATCCGTGAACGGGGTGTCTTCAGGTCCGGACCCAGCCGAGTCAACGGACCTGTCCGACTTCCGGGTGGTTTTGCCGCCGACCGCGGCGCACCTGCGGTCTGTAGCGGCGAGAAGCCGGGAGCTGCTGGCAGCACCTGCAGCTCTGGAGAGACGGCACGCTGCTGGCTGCTTCCACAGCAGCGGTATCAGCTGCTGCTCTCCCTTGCGCGACTCCATGGTGCTTCCTCCGTTCTGAAAAAGAAACACACCGAGTCGCCGCGCTCACCAGAAAAGGTAAGACTTACCTTCCGTAATTTTTCAAAACTCGCGCTGGAGGAGCGGCGCTCCTCCCGACTGTCGCTTCCGCAATGCGTTCGACGATATGTCGCGCATGCGTGCTGGCGGGGTCTTCACGTAGTCACTCATGTGACTCCGAAGTAAAATCCTCAATTGAGACACCTAACCTATTGCAAAATAATTGGAAAGTGGAAAAAGGAAGTATGAACTTGGATGTCCTTCTGCAAGACTGGAGGTAAAAGCAAGCCATTCGCAACAATAAAAAAGGTCAGTATTTACAGCATCTTGTTAAAACCAGCCATGAACATAAGTGAAACACTGCAGTGAATTATATACGAGCCTCTCTAATCCCAGATACTTGGAACGAGTCTCCCCCTGGTTGAATAAAGTTGAACAATTTACAGTGACCCTGTGGTGACAGCTAACACAGACCACTTATGGTCGAACCCTCGTCATCGGTACAAGGCCTGGCACGTGAAGTCACGGCATAGGGGGAGCGTCCTGCTACTTATCTCACCTCGAGACCTTAGCAGTCAACACATAGCTGAGCCCGAGAGAACAACCTCGCTCAGTTACAGTAGCAATGATAATATAGCGGACCAACCTAACGTGTAGAACCTGAATAAACTATCGTTTGAACCTGCCTGACGTCTGGCCTTATTCACCATGTTTGGTGCCGCTACAACCACTTATTTGTTCTTTGGGGTCCCGGGATTAGGAATAAAACCAAAGGGATCGATTTGAGATTGGAGACACCTCTGATTCACACATAATCATAACTACTAGACCTCCAGCAACAGTGAAAGAAATTGGAAAAATGATAAATGGCTGAAGGACAAACAGACAATTCATGTTTTAAGTTGCCAATGAGATAGAAGGATAGATCACATGTGTCAGAAAGGAATGGGACACTATGAAAAGCAACAGCTGCCTACTGATGATCTGCCTACTTTGGCTCTGGTCCAAGTACCCTACAAACTATGGACAAAGCATAAAGGACCTGTCCCACCAGCATGTGACTCCATGCGGTGAGCGCGATCAAACCGGCAGCGGGGGCCGCGCGGAGGTCGGGTGATCCCTGTACAGGTCCGTTCCCAACAGCATGCGCCTGCATGCGAAGCGCGCGACCAAACCGGCAGCGGGGGCCGCGCGGAGGTCGGGTGAGTGGCGCGATGCGGCGCGAAGTGAGGCGAACTTGGAGTGAAGTCTGAAAGGTAAGTTCGCCAGGACAGAGAGGGTCACACAGAGAGGGTCACAGAGGCACACACAGAGAGGGTCACGGAGACACACACACAGAGGGTCACGGAGGCACCTATAGAAAGGGGCAGAGAGGCACACACAGAGAGGGCCACGGAGACACACACAGAGAGGGTCACGGAGGCACACACAGAGAGGGGCACAGAGGCACCTACAGAGAGGGCCACGGAGGCACCTACAGAGAGGGTCACGGAGGCACAACATCGAGGCGGTGCGTAATGCGTCGAGGCGACTGCAAGCCGACAAGCCGTTGCCACGCGGAATTTTTGAACACGGTCAGTTTTCGGAGCTCCGCACGATGTCGGGACGAACTCCGCACAACTCCACACGGCTCCGGCGATCGAAGTGGGACCGGCTGCGCGACGCCGGACGGCTCAAGCGACCATGTTAGGTCGCGCTCATCGCATGGAGTCGCATGCTGCTGGGACAGGCCCTTAAGAATCATGTGGGATGAGTGTATTCAGCCCCTGAACATGAACTGACTATAAAAAAGGGGAGCTGCCTTGCCAGGAATTAAAACAATATTGAATGGTCCCAGAGGCTGAAGAAGAGATAGCTATAGTCTTTATGATTAACATGATTGTCTTTATTGCAACAAGCACTATTAGTGAAAATGCAGTCTGTGTGGGAAGACGTAATGAATGGTGTTTTGTCTAATACCTGAGTCCTTTAGCATCTGATACCAATATTATTTTGTCATCTATATTCCTGCATAAAGACCGATAGCCTATTGTTCCGTGGCTTTGCCAGCAGTGGTGGAATAACCGACCAGCCTGCTTACCCGCTGTAACGGTGAAGGGCTACAATTATAGAAGTGTTAATCTGTGAACTAGCTGCTGTAGAGTGAACAAGCTTCTTTATCTGATTGTGCCATAACCCATTACGAGCTAAAGGACCGATTCAAAACCAAATTACAATCATGCTTCCAGTTCATGGTATCTTGTAACATTTGAACATGGATGTTAATCTCTTTAAGGAGCTAAAAATTAATCTGCAGATCCCACAGCCATGGATAAATGGCATGAAGCAGTTAAAGTGGAAATTTAAATAAGAGTTAACAGTAACAGACTGAAATGTATCTAATATTATCTAACTGGTGGCCGATTAGGAAAAGGGGATTTGCAACGAGACCTGGGTGTCATGGTACACCAGTCATTGAAAGTAGGCATGCAGGTGCAGCAGGCAGTGAAGAAAGCGAATGGTATGTTAGCTTTCATAGCAGGGAGGTTCAACTTCAGTTGTACAGGGTCTTGGTGAGACCACACTTGGGGTATTGCGTACAGTTCTGGTCTCCAAATCTGAGGAAGGACATTATTGCCATAGAGGGAGTGCAGAGAAGGTTCACCAGACTGATTCCTGGGATGTCAGGACTGTCGTATGAAGAAAGACTGGATAGACTCGGTTTATACTGTCTAGAATTTAGGAGATTGAGAGGGGATTTTATAGAAAGTTACAAAATTCTTAAGGGGTTGGACAGGCTAGATGCAGGAAGATTGTTCCCGATGTTGGGGAGCTCCAGGACAAGGGGTCACAGCTTAAGGATAAGGGGGAAATCCTTTAGGACCGAGATGAGAAGGACTTTTTTCACACAGAGAGTGGTGAGTCTCTAGAACTCTCTGCCACAGAGGGTAGTGGAGGCCAGTTCATTGGCTATATTTAAGAGGGAGTTAGATGTGGCCCTTGTGGCTAAGGGGATCAGAGGGTATGGAGAGAAGGCAGGTACAGGATACTGAGTTGGATGATCAGCCATGATCATATTGAATGGTGGTGCAGGCTCGAAGGGCCAAATGGCCTACTCCTGCACCTAATTTCTATGTTTCTATGTTTCTATGTATGAAGTCTAAATATTACTCTTCATTTTTTTATAAGCTCTGTATAAAGATAGTTGACAGCTCCATACTCAATTCTTGATTATCTTTGTATGTAATCATGTTAACTGTTTTACAACTATTGTATATCAAAAATCATTCTCACTATGAAATAAGTATTGATCATAAAGATCATCAGAGAGGAACCTGCATTGTAATAAGACGAGTGTTGTGCCCAGATCACAGATGAATCCTCTTATATAAATGACCTTGCTACCCACATTTCGCAAGAAATTTAGAAAATCCATAAGGTTGACAGTGACCTGCATGGGTAAAATGAAGATGGGAGATGCTGACCATTCAGTTGCCTTGATGGACTTTGGAATACTCTAATACACTATCGCTCTATCGTTTTATTAATCATCGCTCTAGTTTGTATTGTTAACTGCTTACGACCATTAACAAGGATTCTGAATGTCATCATAAAATGATAAAGAGGAAGGAATGAGGAAATTTAAAAGATTTAAAAGTTACAGAAGTAAGACAGGCTGTTACCTTTCTCTTGTTAATTGCAAAGCCGGCAGAAAACGCTTACCCGTGCTCCTATTACAGTCATGTACAACCCCAAACGCATAGCGAGAATCGGTGTAGACATTAGCACTTTTGTCTTTGGCCCATATGCAGGCCACCGTCAGGGCATACAGCTCAGCTGCCTGAGCAGACATTCCGATGGTAAATCATATGCCTCCAGCACTTGGTGTGGCATGACCACTGCATATAGAAACATAGACAATAGGTGCAGGAGTAGGCCATTCGGCCCTTTGAGCCTGCACAGCTTCAATATGATCATGGCTGATCGTCCAACTCAGTATCCTGTACCTGCCTTCTCTCCATACCCCCTGATCCCTTTAGCCACAAGGGTCACATCCAACTCCCTATTAAATATAGCCAATTAACTGGCCTCAACTACCTTCTGTGGCAGAGAATTCCAGAGACTCACCACTCTCTGTGTGAAAAATGTTTTCCTCATCTCGGTCCTACTCCTCATATCCTGCTAATAATCTGCCATCGCTAGTTCAGTGTGAAGCGACATCAGTTAATAGACCAGATCAGGATTATCAATCGGATGATTCTGTAAATCCAGCCGGGGAGCGGCTTCTACAAACAATAGACAATCATGGTCACATCCTTCTTGTGGCAGTGGTAAAGGTAGCTGTGTTTACAGCAGGCGAGGTATAGATGTGATAAAATGACTTCATGTCCTGCTATTCTAGCGGTTGTGAAATGCTGTGTAACTGCTGAGTTCAATAATAACATGAGGAACAGTCACTACACACCGGTGATCAAGAACGATGGGGATGGAATTTTCCAACATTCTATCCTTTGCCGCTACAGCTCGTAAGCGGGCTGGCATGCCATTTACTACAGCTGGTAAAGCCACGGAATAATAGGCTGCCGGTCTTTTTCCCCCTCCATGTTCTTGAACCAAGACCCCAGTCTCAAACCTCTTTGATGGGGATCACTATTTTGTTAATAGCTCTCAAGTCCTGGACAAAACTCCATTCATTACTTCTTCCCACTTTCGGGATCAGCAGCATAGGAGTATTACAGAGACTTTGCGTTTTCACTAATACTCCTTGATGTAATAAAGACATGATGACTATACCAGCTATCATTTCATCAACCTCCAGGTAGAGCAGGTACTGTTTTAAACATGGCAAAGCCGCGCCCTTTTTTAAAGTCACCGTATGTTCAGGGGCTGAACGCACTCGCCCCACATGATTCTTATGCTTTGTCCATAGTTCAGAGGGTACTTGAACCAGAGCCACTGGTAACCTTGGCGAATCCTCAGTAGGCGGCTGTTGTTTTATAGAAAATATGTGCAGAAGGAGGCCATTCGGCCCTTCGAGCCAGCACCGCCATTCATTGGAGATCATGGCTGATCGTCCCCAATCAAATTGAAACATAGAAAATAGGTGCAATAGGAGGCCATTCGGCCCTTCGAGCCAGCATTTTCAAAAATGGTGTCTCATTACTCTCTGACCCATGTGATCTTACCTTCCGTGTCATTATAGAAGTCAATCTGGATCTCTCCTTTTGCCATTGGCCAAACTGGGGCCAACTCATCATTCAACAAGCCATGGCTGAGTCGGTCACTGAATTGCCAATGGGAATTTGTCCCGTATTTTGACCTTTTGTCCCTTATTTGGGAGTGAGAAAGTTGCAAACCTAGTGGAGACCCTTCTTCAGACTGGGGGTCAGGGATGGTGTGGTCAGAGATGAAGTGGTGGTGGTGATTTTCACTTTTCCTGAGGCCTCCCGGAGCCGGCTGGTGCGGCAGTGGGAGTGGAGATGGGGCTGTGATGGGTGGTCCCGCAGCCAGGGGGCGCAGCAGTGGGAGTGGTGTAGGGGTGTGATGGGTGGTCCGGCAGCCAGGGGGCGCAGCAGTGGGAGTGGAGATGGGGCTGTGATGGGTGGTCCGGCAGCCAGGGGGGCGCAGCAGTGGGAGTGGTGTAGGGGTGTGATGGGTGGTCCCGCAGCCAGGGAGCGCAGCAGTGGCAGTGGAGATGGGGCTGTGATGGGTGGTCCCGCAGCCAGGGGGCGCAGCAGTGGGAGTGGAGATGGGGCTGTGATGGGTGGTCCCGCAGCCAGGGGGCGCAGCAGTGGGAGTGGTGTAGGGGTGTGATGGGTGGTCCCGCAGCCAGGGGGCGCAGCAGTGGGAGTGGAGATGGGGCTGTGATGGGTGGTCCGGCAACCAGGGGGCGCAGCAGTGGGAGTGGTGTAGGGGTATGATGGGTGGTCCGGCAGCCAGGGGGCGCAGCAGTGGGAGTGGAGATGGGGTGTGATGGGTGGTCCGGCAGCCAGGGGGCGCAGCAGTGGGAGTGGTGTAGGGGTGTGATGGATCCTCTCATCCAGCAGGGGGCGCGGAATGTTGATGACGTCTTATAATAACAGTGACCTCACACCAGGATAAGGATTCATAGACTTTATTAATTACATGGCAAACACATCTTTTCTCATCTTAACTTCACCAAGGACCTTAAACGAGCCCGCCTCCAGGCCGCTCCCACCGCCGCCACTCCGCGACTCGACCGCCCGCAGACTCCGGGCCCCGACTCTGTCCCGCGCCGCCTGCCCGAGTCCCACGACACCATTTTGGCCACGAGGAGCGGGACTCACCAGGATGCCGCCTTCACCGACCTCCACGTCGATGCTGCCGCCGGCCTTCTCTTGCCCATCGATGACACCCAGCCTCGCTGCCTGCCCAGTAACTCTGCTTATCTCCCCCTCCCCGATTCCTCTGCCTATCGTCACCACAACGCGACAGCCGAACCTCGCCGCCCCCCGGGACCACCTAACCTGATTGCCGCACCGGGCCCATCCAACATCGCCGTCGCACAGGGCCCACCGAATATCACAGCCGCACATCGAGCCCGTTGCATCGAGCCCATCCAGGATCTCCACCGGACTGGGCCTACTGAGCATCGCCGTCACACCGGGCCTGCCGAATATCGCTGTCACGCCAGGTCTATCTAACATCGCCGCCGGACCGGACCTACTGAACATGGCCGCCGGACTGGGGCTCCCCGAACATGGCCGCCACACCGCACCCCACTAACATCATCGCCTCACCGGGTTGGCCGAACCACACCGACCATCCGCCCACCGGGACCTCCCACGCATCGCCCGCCGACCCGGACTCCACTGCCCACGGACTCCTACCATCGGGTCCGCCGACCCTCGCTACTTCACCTCCCTCCCGCAGCCCGCAGCCATCGCCTTACCTCCAACCTGGACTCTGCACTGGGCCTGAAGCCTCCACGCTGTTGATTCCCACTCCTTGTGGTTTGACTGCACTGGGTCCTTGTGCTAGTTGCCCAAACCTGGTGACCTCAGTGGCTGTTCCACTGGGTCTTCCACAACCCCCTCAAACTATTTGACCCTGGTCTTCCCTACCCACACCACAACCCTCATTCACCCCCACCCCCTGACCTCTACCCCCACCACACATCGCCTCGTCCTCAGTTCATAGAAACATAGAAATTAGGTGCAGGAGTAGGCCATTCGGCCCTTCGAGCCTGCATCGCCATTCAATATGATAATGGCTGATCATCCAACTTTGTATCCCGTATCTGCCTTCTCTCCATACCCTCTGATCCCCTTAGCCACAAGGGCCACATCTCTCTTAAATATAGCCAATTAACTGGCCTCAACTACCCTCTGTGGCAGAGAGTTCCAGAGACTCACCACTCTCTGTGTGAAAAAAGTCTTTCTCATCTCAGTCTTAAAGGATTTCCCCCTTATCCTTAAGCTGTGATCCCTTGTCCTGGACTTCCCCAACATCAGGAACAATCTTCCTGCATCTAGCCTGTCCAACCCCTTAAGAATTTTGTAAGTTTCTATAAGATCCTCTCTCAATCTCCTAAATTCTAGAGAGTATAAACCGAGTCTATCCAGTCTTTCTTCATAAGACAGTCCTGACATCCCAGGAATCAGTCTGGTGAACCTTCTCTGCACTCCCTCTATGGCAATAATGTCCTTCCTCAGATTTGGAGACCAAAACTGTACGCAATACTCCAGGTGTGGTCTCACCAAGACCCTATACAACTGAAGTAGAACCTCCCTGCTCCTATACTCAAATCCTTTTGCTATGAAAGCTAACATACCATTCCCTTTTTTCACTGCCTGCTGCACCTGCATGCCTACTTTCAATGACTGGTGTACCATGACACCCAGGTCTCGCTGCATCTCCCCTTTTCCTAATCGGCCACCATTTAAATAATAGTCTGCTTTCCTGTTTTTGCCACCAAAGTGGATAACCTCACATTTATTCACATTATACTGCATCTGCCAAACATTTGCCCACTCACCCAGCCTATCCAAGTCACCTTGCAGTCTCCTAGCATCCTCCTCACAGCTAACACTGCCCCCCAGCTTAGTGTCATCCGCAAACTTAGAGATATTGCCTTCAATTCCCTCATCCAGACATTAATATATATTGTAAATAGCTGGGGTCCCAGCACTGAGCCCTGCGGTACCTCACTAGTCACTGCCTGCCATTGTGAAAAGGTCCCATTTACTCCTACTCTTTGCTTCCTGTTTGCCAGCCAGTTCTCTATCCACATCAATACTGAACCCCTAATGCCCTAACCCCTGAACCCCTAGTTCACTCACCTGCCTTACTGGGGCCTCCAAGGGAGGTGCCGTGGTAGTCTGGCGCGTCCATCTCTACAAAGCTGAGGCCACGCGCCAGCTTTCGGACATCTCTTCCTACTTACCTCTAGACCATGACCCCACTGACGAGCACCAGGCCACTATCTCTAGCACCACCACCGACTTCATCAACTCTGGCTCCCTGCACCCCGAGCCTCCAACCTCATCTTTCCC
This sequence comes from Okamejei kenojei, assembly GCA_035221665.1. NCBI lineage: Eukaryota > Metazoa > Chordata > Chondrichthyes > Rajiformes > Rajidae > Okamejei > Okamejei kenojei. Next base: position 81,804 of record JAVHYY010000313.1, on the reverse strand, counting down.
CAGCCCCGCACGGCCCGATTTTACCTTCCCCACAAAATCCACAAACCTGACTGTCCCGGTAGACCCAATGTCTCTGCCTATTCGTGCCCCACCGAACCCACATACCTTGACTCCATCCTATCCCCCTTGGTTAATTCCCTCCCTACCTATGTTCAAGACACGTCAGACACTCTCCGTCGTCTCCGCGCATTCCATTATCTAGGCCCCCATCCTCTCATATTCATCATGGACATCCAGTCACTCTACACCTCCATCCCCCACGAGGATGGCCTCAATGCTCTCCGGTTCTTTCTCGACCAGAGGAGCAACCTATACCAGTCCACTGATACTCTCCTCTGCCTAGCGGAGTTGGTCTTTACCCTCAATAACTTCTCATTTGACTTCTCCCAATTTCATCCAAATACAAGGCGTAGCTATGGGCACACACATTGGCCCCAGCTACGCTTGCCTCTTTGTCGGGTACGTCGAAGAATCCTTGCTCGAGGCGTACCAGGTCCCCATCCCCGACCTCTACCTCCGCTACATCGACGACTGCTTTGGTGCCACCTCCTGCACCCACACACAACTCACTGACTTCATCCGCTTCACTACTAACTTCCATCCAACAATCAAATACGCCTGGACCATTTCAACACTTCTCTACCATTCCTTGACCTCTTTATCTCCATCGCAGGTGATAGACTTCTGACCGACATCCACTATAAACCCACTGACTCCCACGGCTATCTTAACTACTCTTCCTCCCGCCCTGCTTCATGTAAGGACTCCATCCCCTATTCCCAATTCCTCCATCTACGCCGCATCTGCTCCCAAGATGAGGTGTTCCACACCAGAGCATCGCAAATGTCCTAATTCTTCAGGGAACAGGGGCTCCCCTCCCCCATTACAGATGAGGCTCGCACCAGGGTCTCCTCGATACCCTGTAACACTGCTCTCTCTCCCCATCCCCCAACTCGCAACAAGGGCAGAGTCTCCCTGGTCCTTATCTTTCACCCCACTAGCCATCACATACAACAAATAGTCCTCCGTCAGTTTCGCCACCTCCAACGTGACCCCACCACTTGCCTAATCTTCCTATCTTCCCCGTCTGCCTTCCACAAAGCCAGCTCCCTCCATAACTTCCTTGTCAATTCTTCCCTTCCATCCCGCTCCACCCCTCCCCGGGCACTTTGCCTTGCAACCACAAGAGATGCTACACTTGTCGCTTTACCTCCCCCCTCGACTCCATTCAAGGACCCAAGCAATTGTTCCAGGTGTGACAGAGGTTCACCTGCACCTCCTCCAACCTCATCTATAGCATCCGCTGCTCCAGATGTCAGCTGATCTATATCGGTGAGACCAAGCGTAGGCTTGGCGATCGTTTCGCCGAACGCCTCCGCTCGGTCTGCACTAACCAACCTGATCTCCCTGTGGCTCAGCACTTCAACTCCCCCTCCCATTCCGTATCCGACCTCTCTGTCCTGGGACTCCTCCACGGCCAGAGTGAGCAACACCGGAAATTGGAGGAACAGCACCTCATATTCCGCTTGGGCAGTCTGCATCCTGGTGGCATGAACATTGAATTCTCACATTGTGTTAACTCTTGCTGTCTCCTCCCCTTCCTACCTCAACCCTCGGGCGCCTCCTCCTCCTTTTTCCTTTCTTCTCCCCGCCTCCCCCCACCCCCTATCAGTCTGAGGAAGGGTTTTGGCCCGAAACGTTGCCTATCTCCTGTACCTCATCCCCCACACATGTGACTAGGGGACACTGACCCACACATGTGACTAGGGGGACACTGTACCTCACCCCCCACACATGTGACTAGGGGGACACTGACCCACACATGTGACTAGGGGGACACTGACCCACACATGTGACTAGGGGGACACTGACCCACACATGTGACTAGGGGGACACTGACCCACACATGTGACTAGGGGGACACTGACCCACACATGTGACTAGGGGGACACTGACCCACACATGTGACTAGGGGGACACTGACCCACACATGTGACTAGGGGGACACTGACCCACACATGTGACTAGGGGGACACTGACCCACACATGTGACTAGGGGGACACTGACCCACACATGTGACTAGGGGGACACTGACCCACACATGTGACTAGGGGGACACTGACCCACACATGTGACTAGGGGGACACTGACCCACACATGTGACTAGGGGGACACTGACCCACACATGTGACTAGGGGGACACTGACCCACACATGTGACTAGGGGGACACTGACCCACATGCCCCACACGTTCACGTTCTCGCTGTGAAACCTTTTCCAGAACATTCTTCCCCAACGGTCATTCTGACGCCGTTTCTCGACAGCGAAGTTTGAATTTTAAACGATCGATCTAAACGCTGGATTTCTGCCGTTTTTTATTTTTCATTTCTTACACTTTTTTCAAAAGGTAAAGTAGACGATGTTTTGAATATTTATTTATATTTGAATAATTATTGTTATTAAGTTCTCCGTTATTTGCCGCCAAATTAACGCACATTTCCCCGTTTTTTAAAGGACTCTATTTCTCCACTTTGCTTTTCTGTTTTTAAACTTTGCCGTTATTTTCTTTGCCGATTTCCACAGCCGTGTTTTTCAAATGTTTTCTCTAATTACAATTTAATTCATTTTGAACAGATGATTGCCTGTGTTGAAAAACCCTGCGCTTATTTGATGCTGATTTACACAAGTGATCATTTCATTACAGTTTCTGATTTTCATTGCTTATCTATCATTTACATTCGACAAGTAATTAAAAGAAAATGCTTAAAAAACGTTAAAAATCCGTTTGTTGCTTAATTCTCTCTTTATTCCGATTTTCAGCATTTTAACAGTTTAAGAGTTCTCTGTTATTTGCTCCGATAAATTTACCCTCAGTTTAAATTTACCATCGCCGTTTTCTACTAAATTCTTTCATTAACAACTAAGATTAAAAAATAATTGTTTGATTTCATTCTACAGGAAAGGCTCCGTTTGGATTTTCATTGACAATTTTGATGAAATAAAACATTGATTGTGTTTGATTTTATTCTACAATAAAGTTTCCATTTGGAACAAATTGGCCGATCTTCATTGAGAATTTAGATGTAAGAACATTCTCATTGTGGCTGATTTCATTCCACAGGAAAGACCCATTTGGAATAAATTGATCTGTCCTCACAGACAGCTGATTTGTAAAGTATTTGTTTTATTGCGATTGATTTAATTCTACAGGAAAGTCTCAATTTTGAACCAATTGATCTGTCTACATTGACAACATAGATTTTGTTTAGGATTTTTAAATCATGCCAAGACGAGGGAGGTGAAGAGGTGAAGACAGAAAGAGAAATCGAGAAGCAATAAGGAGAAGAAGGGAACAAGAGGCACAGCAAGAAAATACTCAACTTTTCAGATATGAACAAGAGAGATACCAGGAGATAAGGGATGAAGAGGCGGAGCAAGAATCAACTCAACTTCTCAGAGGTCAACAAGAGAGACAGCGAGGGGGAAGGCCTCAAGAGGCCCAGCAAGACACAACTCAACATCTCAGAGATGAACGAGAGAGACAGCGGGAGAGAACGGCTGAAGAGACACCGCAGGAAATAACTGAGTGTCTCAGAAATAAACGCGAGAGACTTTGCGAGAGAAGGACTCAAATGTCGCAACAGGAATGAACTGAACGTGTCAGAGTTGAAGGAGAGAGACAGCGGGAGAGAACGGCTGAAGAGACACCGCAAGGTCAACATCGCTCCTCTGAAGACTCTCCCGAATGCACTCATTAATTTGTATACAGGCGATACAGCACAAGCTGATTAGATCAGAACGAATATTAGACAATATAATTGCCTCTTTCAACTCACGTCATTCGGTGCCAAGGAAGTGGTGGCACATGGATGGAATCCTTCGGTGATCATTCAAGGCCAGATTTATCACCTCATTGGTTCGTTGATGCCTGACCAAGGTCAACAAAGTAAATTTACAAATCTATTTGATGGACATGCAAGATAGCATTGAATTGCGAATGAGTATTCTCCAAGATGCTGGTATTCAAATGGACATTGTTGAAATGCTTGAAAACATGATAAGACTAAACAACCCTTACATTGATTCACTTGTGATGGCGATGGAGAGAATTAGAGATTTACCAGAGGCATCAATCGTTATTGATCCCAATTACTGGCCACCCTTAGAACATGAACGGAGGTTTAGCAAAACTGAAGGCAACAAGAGACGCAAGAAGGAACCAAACGTCCAGAGTTTGGACACTTTGATTGCTCCTCAGTTCATCAATGGATGTTTAGCACCAATCACAGTTCTGCACACAAAAGTTTAAAATGCTGCCTCAGAAAAAGCTTCAAGGACACATTGACATGTAAAATCTTGCCAGTTGCATTTGCTTTTTGGATAGAAAGTTGTTGGAGCTGTTATCATGCTTTTTGACAAACCTTGCAGGTGGATTATTTGCTGTAATATATACAAGCACAGGCCTGCACATCTACGGCATATGTGTCAGTTCCAGTTCAATTATTGTCAATTATTGAGTATATGATGATTGCCAAGATATTGATGTTTGATGATTTGGTGCCGGTTACAGCATTGAGTAACAAGGTTATGTGGTTATATATTCTGCCTTGTGGGAAATTATCTTTACTTGTCTGTTGTTTGACATGGGTGTTACTTTCCACTTTGGTCTATTGTCGAGTTATTTTGTATGTTAGCATTGACTGCATTTTCTCAGGAGTTGCTGTGCAATTTAAAATTCTGTAACCATCAGTGATTATCAACTTCGGATGTTCAGATGGTTGAAAGATGGAATATTTGAAACTATTTGGGGTCAGTGCAGTGGGTTTTTTTCATCCCTGATACATATGTACTTCCGTTTTATCAGGATGCCCTAATACCATGCAGTTCAAATGCTGCCTTTTAGTCTCGAGCTGTCACTGTCACATCTTTTCTCGATCCCAGATATTTACTCAACATCTTTGGGATTTGCGAGAAATAAAGCAAGGACAGCATGGAACAAGCGACACAACAAGAAGTTGATAGAAAACACCTAACTCGGTATACAAAAGCAAATCTCTTTTTTATTCATATGTTGTTCGATTGATAGATAAAATTGTCAAATAGAAGTTTATGAATATCTACATCGTAATAAATATCTCATATTTTAAAATCAAGCCCAGAAACAGGAGCAAACGAGTTGCAGGATGGTCAAGGCACTCCGCAAAGAGACGTTGACAAGGAGTAAGGAGCAGAAGTGAACAAGAGACACGACAAGAAAGGACCGACCCTCTTGAGGATCTCCGAAAAATAACAGAAGTTCGCATGGAACAAGAGTCACAACAATAAGTTGACAAATACAGCCAAAACGGTGCACTATAGCCTGATGTCTTTTTTAATCATATGTTAATCCACCGATAGATGTAATTGTCTTTAGAAGTTTATAAATGTCTATAAAATAGATACAATTCATCTTAACAAGTTTATGAATATCTCTCCCCCCCTCCTCTCCCCTCCCTCCCCTCTCCCCACCTTCCCCCCCACTCATCCCCCTCCCCCTCCCCATCCCCCTCCCACCACATCCCCTCCCGCTCTCCCCCCTGTGTGTGTGGCAGGTGCTTAGTGGGTGTGTGAAGCTGCAGCCCCCACCTACAACTGTACGTTCAGGAGACGACACAGCGGTCTCCCCTCTCCCCCCCAATCTCCCCCTACCCTCCTCTCACCCACCCTCGCCCCTGTATGTGTGTGGGGTGGTTAGTGTGCGGGTGATAGGGAGTGGGGAATAGATGGATCTCATTTACATATCACTCTCCCTCCCTTCCCCTCTCTCTGTCCCTCTCTCCCCTCTCACCTCCCCTCTCCCCTCTCCTCCCCCTCCCCCTCCCCCCCTCTCTCTCACTCTGCCCTCTCTCCCTCTCTCTACTCTCCTCTCTTTCTCTCTCTCTCTCCCCTCCTCTCCTCTCCCTCCTCTCAATCTCTGCCTTCTTCTCTCTCCACTCCTCTCTCTCTTTCTCTCCCCTCCTCCCTCTCCCCTCTCCTCCCCTCCTCTCTCTCTCCTCTCTCTCTTTCTCTCCTCTCTCTCTCTCTCTCTCTCTCTCTCTCTCTCTCTCTCTCTCTCTCTCTCTCTCTCTCTCTCTCTCTCTCTCTCTCTCTCTCTCTCTCTCTCTCTCTCTCTCTCTCTCTCTCTCTCCCTACTCCCACTCACCGCTCCAAATGGCCCAATTCTACTATATCTTGTGAATTTTACCTGTATTCTATTATTGAAAGCATTCGGATTTAGCTAAATGTAGATACACACATTGCAGAATGAAAGGGACACAGTTTAAGATTAAGGGACAGAATACCTGCAAATGATTGAACGGATCACTTCCAGAATAAGATCACAGTAACCCAAGTATCATCGTTTACTCTCGTGCTTTCCAGCAATGTTGGCATGTGATGGCAAGCATTCTGATCGACATAGAAATTAGGTGCAGGAGCAGGCCATTCGGCCCTTCGAGCCTGCACCGCCATTCAATATGATCATGGCTGATCATCCAACTCAATATCCTGTACCTGCCTTCTCTCCATACCCCATGATCCCTTCAGCCACAAGGGCCACATCCAACTCCCTCTTAAATATGGCCAACGAACTGGCCTCAACTACCTTCTGTGGCAGAGAATTCCACAGATTCACCACTCTCTGTGTGAAAAACGATTTTCTCATCTCGGTCCTAAAAGACTTCCCCCTTATCCTTGAACTGTGACCCCTTGTCCTGGACTTCCCCAACATCGGGAACAATCTTCCTGCATCTAGCCTGTCCAACCCCTTAAGAATATGTTTTGCAAACAAGGATAAATGAGAAATATACAAAGTAAAAGTAGAAGAATAACATTTTGTGAACAGCCCCAAAAGTACAAACTAATTATACAAATCAAAATTCTTCAGAAAACAAGCCATTGAGTTTTTCCAATCAACTTACATCTTAGTGCAGGGCCATAGTTTGTAAGTCACAGTTTGCAAAATATGTAACGGCTAAATGTAACGGCTCTGAAATCTGTGGGCTAATCTGTGATTAGGTTTCCATGCAGAGAAGGGAGGCACAGATGGTAGAGTTGCTGTCCCACAACACCAGAGACCCAGGCTCGATCCCCGACTCTGCTCAGTCTACCTAAATTTACCTGATCTCCCAATTACTAAACATCTTAGTTCCCCCTCCCAATCCAATACTGATCTTTTTAGACTGGCCCTCCACCAATGTCAGAGTCAAGCCCAGCACGAATTGGAGGGAAAGGGACCACATCACCCCGATCCTGGCCTCTCTCCATTGGCTCCCTGTGCGGTTCCGAATAAATTTCAAGACCCTCCTCTTTGTCTACAAAGCCCTTAATGGGCTTGCACCGACCTACATTTTACTTCGGAGTCACGTGAGTGACTACGTGAAGAAGCCCCGCCTGGCGCTGGAACGGCTTTACGTTGACGCTGACGGCAGAGCAAAGAGCTGCAGAGGCAGCTCCTCGCAGCGGTCTGAACGGACCCACAGGTAAGTGAAGGGAAATTTCGGGGACGTTCCAAAAAAGACGCTTTACGCTGGTAGAGCCAGCAAAGACGTTACGCTGGTAGAGCCAGCAAAGACGTTACGCTGGTAGAGCCAGCAAAGACGTTACGCTGGTAGAGCCAGCAAAGACGTTACGCTGGTAGAGCCAGCAAAGACGTTACGCTGGTAGAGCCAGCAAAGACGTTACGCTGGTAGAGCCAGCAAAGACGTTACGCTGGTAGAGCCAGCAAAGATATACGCTGGTAGAGCCAGCAAAGACGTTACGCTGGTAGAGCCAGCAAAGACATACGCTGGTAGAGCCAGCAAAGACGTTACGCTGGTAGAGCCAGCAAAGATATACGCTGGTAGAGCCAGCAAAGACGTTACGCTGGTAGAGCCAGCAAAGACGTTACGCTGGTAGAGCCAGCAAAGACGTTACGCTGGTAGAGCCAGCAAAGACGTATACCTGTGTAGAGCCAGCAAAGATATACGCTGGTAGAAGCCAGCAAAGATATACGCTGGTAGAGCCAGCAAAGACGTTACGCTGGTAGAGCCAGCAAAGATATACGCTGGTAGAGCCAGCAAAGATATACGCTGGTAGAACCAGCAAAGATATACGCTGGTAGAGCCAGCAAAGACGTTACGCTGGTAGAGCCAGCAAAGATATACGCTGGTAGAGCCAGCAAAGACATACGCTGGTAGAGCCAGCAAAGATATACGCTGGTAGAGCCAGCAAAGACGTTACGCTGGTAGAGCCAGCAAAGATATACGCTGGTAGAGCCAGCAAAGACGTTACTCTGGTAGAGCCAGCAAAGATATACGCTGGTAGAGCCAGCAAAGACATACGCTGGTAGAGCCAGCAAAGACGTACGCTGGTAGAGCCAGCAAAGATATACGCTGGTAGAGCCAGCAAAGATATACGCTGGTAGAGCCAGCAAAGATATACGCTGGTAGAGCCAGCAAAGACGTTACTCTGGTAGAGCCAGCAAAGATATACGCTGGTAGAGCCAGCAAAGACGTTACTCTGGTAGAGCCAGCAAAGATATACGCTGGTAGAGCCAGCAAAGACGTTACGCTGGTAGAGCCAGCAAAGACGTTACGCTGGTAGAGCCAGCAAAGACGTTACGCTGGTAGAGCCAGCAAAGACTTACGCTGGTAGAGCCAGCAAAGATATACGCTGGTAGAGCCAGCAAAGACGTTACGCTGGTAGAGCCAGCAAAGATATACGCTGGTAGAGCCAGCAAAGACATACGCTGGTAGAGCCAGCAAAGATATACGCTGGTAGAGCCAGCAAAGACGTTACGCTGGTAGAGCCAGCAAAGACGTTACGCTGGTAGAGCCAGCAAAGACGTTACGCTGGTAGAGCCAGCAAAGACGTTACGCTGGTAGAGCCAGCAAAGATATACGCTGGTAGAGCCAGCAAAGATATACGCTGGTAGAGCCAGCAAAGATATACGCTGGTAGAGCCAGCAAAGATATACGCTGGTAGAGCCAGCAAAGACGTTACGCTGGTAGAGCCAGCAAAGATATACGCTGGTAGAGCCAGCAAAGACGTTACGCTGGTAGAGCCAGCAAAGACTACGCTGGTAGAGCCAGCGACGCTGGTAGAGCCAGCAAAGATATACGCTGGTAGAGCCAGCAAAGACGTTACGCTGGTAGAGCCAGCAAAGATATACGCTGGTAGAGCCAGCAAAGACGTTACGCTGGTAGAGCCAGCAAAGACGTACGCTGGTAGAGCCAGCAAAGATATACGCTGGTAGAGCCAGCAAAGATATACGCTGGTAGAGCCAGCAAAGATATACGCTGGTAGAGCCAGCAAAGACGTTACTCTGGTAGAGCCAGCAAAGACGTTACGCTGGTAGAGCCAGCAAAGATATACGCTGGTAGAGCCAGCAAAGTGAAAGTAAAATTCAAAATCAGAGTCACGCTGGCGTAATGATCCTGCTCAGATAATAAATTAAAAATGGAGAAGTCTCAAAGGAAAATTTCGCGGGTAAAAAGATCGTCCCAGGGAGAGACTAAAGAGTCGGGACAAGAGACTAGTGCGGAGCCGGTTCCGATACCGGTGGCCGTTGACTCACCCGTTAGTGAGGCTATAATTTCTCCAGAAATTCAGACCACGGAGGAAAATGTTCCTAAGAAAAGTAAAAGAAATCCGTGAGGCCCATGGTTTCTGATGATGACTCTGATAATGAAAGTCCTCCGGATAATAAAGCTATATGGCTTAAAATTGAACATATGGAGAGAGTACTCCAAAATATTATGAGACAAGGGTCAAAGTACCCAGAAATTTCCCAAACTGACCCTGAGGGGTTTGAATATCCAAAATATGGCTATGTGCCAAATTGGGAATTTGAAACTCCAGACCCAGGACTAAGGGTGGAGGAAGTCTCATTTGATGAAGTTCCAGGTGTATCAGGGCTGCAAAAGTCAGACCCTGAAAGTGGTGATGTGGATTATGAGTGCACACCACAAATTAAAAAGAAAAGGCCATATGTGCCTGTTATGGCAAGAGACTTTGCTATACCTGAAGGAAGTGGTGAGGCTATGGAAGAAAACCTAGCTGCTAGTAATAATTATATGGTATCTCACCAACTTCAAGATTCTGTGATGTCTGAAACAGCAGAATTATATAAAACACCGGAAAATTGCACTTCATTCAAAGTACCTATGGTTAATCCGTGTATATGGACACCTATGACATCAGTCATGAGAGGACAATAAATAAGGTTTCAAAGAAACCTCAAACTGATTTCGGCTGCAATTACTGCCTTTGGAAAGCAAATGGAAGGGTCAGAAATGATCAAAATTCAAAGAGATACTTTGGGCTTAAAGTGCAATTCCTTTTATGAAATTAACTGTATGAGGAAAATTGCGATTCGGCCCATATTTCATCCAAGATTTGCAGGCCTGTGTCGATCAAGTGGTGTTCAAGCTCCTGGCTTTTTATTTGGAGAAAACCTGCCGAAACAAATAAGAGAAATGGATGAAGAGGCTAAGTCTATTAGCCACATGAGACCCTTCGTTTTTGGACAAAAAGGGTATTTTTCGTCAACGAGGAGATCTGATTTTGGAAACAGAGGCAGAAATATGGTGAGAAAATATTACCATCCAACAGAGCCTAATGTTCGCCCGTATACGGGGAAAAGGAGACCACCACGTTTATATGGAGAGGTACAAAAACTTTATTCTATTCATAAAGAAACTGTGGACAAATCTCCAGTTGGAGGCAGATTACATATGTTTTATGATGAATGGCTTTCCATCACATCTGACCGGTTCATTTTACAAACAGTTTCAGGAGCTACAATTATATTTAAAGAAGGTGCTAATTCTCCGGTACAAAATAAACCTGCTTATGGTTTCATGTTTTCTGATATTGAGGAAGGAGAAATTAATGTAGAAATTGACAAATTGTTTGAGAAAGGTGTTATTGAAAAAACTGTTGAGCATCAACACCAATTTGTGTCAAATATCTTTTCAAGAAATAAAAAAGATGGAGGTTGCAGAATTATACTGGACCTTACCAATCTCAATACATTTGTCCAGTATAAACATTTCAAAATGGAAACATTCAACACTGCAAGACATTTGATATCAGCAGGTTGTTATATGGCTACAATTGATTTAAAGGATGCGTACTATTCAGTACCTATACATCAATTTTTTCGAAGGTATTTAAAGTTTAATTGGCTGGGACAGCTGTGGCAATTTAAAGCTTTACCAAATGGTTTGAGTTCAGCTCCCAGGCTTTTCACAAAACTGTTGAAACCAGCTTTAGCGCAATTAAGAGCACAAAAGCACATCATTATGGCTTATCTGGATGACATTCTAATTGTCAGTAGTAATCAGGAATCAGCTGGAAAATCAGTTTCAGCAAATAAAACTTTGTTTGAAAAATTAGGGTTCCTGATTCATCCAATTAAATCCCGGCTGCAGCCAGAACAGTCAATTAACTATTTAGGGTTTGTGATTAACTCGGTTACCATGTTAGTAACTTTGCCAACTGACAAGATTGATGATATCTCAACGGCATGTTATGGCCTCATTCACAAACCTTATCCCTCCATCCGAGAAGTAGCGAAGGTCATTGGTAAACTAGTAGCAGCATTTCCTGCAGTAGAATATGGTCCATTACATTACCAAAATCTACAAAGGGACAAAATACGAGCCCTAAAAAAGCGAACAGCCCATTTTGATAGGCCTATGCAATTAACGAAAGAAGCTTTATTGGAATTACAATGGTGGATTGAAAATGTTCCACATGCTGCTAAAAACATTTCAGTACAACAGCCTGAGGTATTTTTACAAACAGACGCAAGTGCTCTCAGATGGGGGGGCAACAGATACTTTTACCAGCTGTGGGGGCAGGTGGACTGTCCAAGAAGAAATGTTTCTCCATACATATGGTATTAATTATTTAGAATTATTGGGAGCATTTTATGGATTAAAAGCTTATTGCTCTACAAAAAAGAATCTGCATGTACAGATACAATTAGACAATAAAACAGCTGTTGCATATATTAATCACATGGGTGGAGTCACATCAATATCATGTGATTGTCTGGTCAATCAAGTATGGCAATGGTGTATTATGCACCAAATATGGATCTCAGCAAGTTATATCCCAGGTAAAGACAATGTGGTGGCAGACAACAGATCAAGGGTGTTTAAAGATAACACAGAATGGATGTTGAATCCAGACATTTTCAGTAAAATTGTGATTCAATATGGGTTACCAGACATTGATCTGTTTGCATCTAGATTAAATCATCAATTGCCTAAATATGTGTCTTGGGAATCCGATCCAGATGCAATAGCAGTAGATGCTTTTTCACTACATTGGGGGAATATGTTCTTTTATGCTTTCCCTCCATTTGCTCTGGTTCGGCAATGTCTGAAGAAAATAGAACAAGATTCTGCCACAGGACTATTGGTGGTTCCAAATTGGCCGACACAACCATGGTTCCCGTTGATGTTAAATATGATTAAAGAACCATATATGTCAATTCCTAGCAGCAGTGATTTGTTAATAAAACCAGTAACTAAAGAAATTCATCCATTACATGTTTATATGAATTTGTTAATCTGCAGGTTTTGACCAGACCACTACAAGGGCTTGGATTGTCGGATAGAACTATGGATGTTATAGTCTCATCATGGCGAGATAGCACTCAGAGACAATATATGACACATATAAAGAAATGGGAAGTTTTTTGTAGACAATCAAATATATCTTACCATACTGTGAACATTTCAAACATATTGGAGTTCCTTGCTGAGTTGCATTTATCATCCTATTTAGGACAAATTTCTGATCAAGAATCAATTGGGTCACATCCATTAATATCTAGATTCATGAAAGGAATCTTTAACAAAAATCCACCCAAACCAAGATATACAGAAATTTGGGATGTCAGCATTGTACTTACTTTACTTAGGCAATGGCCTCCAATCGAAGTTATATCATTGGAAAAGTTAACATTTAAATTAGTAATGTTAATGGCGTTAGTATCAGCACAAAGGGTGCAAACATTACAAATGTTACGTTTAGATTGTATGCATGTGACTTCAGATAACATTGTGTTTTACGTTTACGATCTGATCAAACAAAGCAGACCAGGGAGAACTGGAGCAAAGGTAATGTTTCAAGCTTACCCTATTGATCCATCGTTGTGTGTAGTTAGACATTTGACTCGGTATATAAAAGTTACCAAGGCTCTTCGAGGTAATGAAAACGCGTTAATGATTACGCATAAGAAACCACACACAAAAGCATCAGTACAAACAATTTCAAGGTGGTTAAAACAGGTGTTACTTTTAGCAGGAGAAGACACTGATGTGTTCAAATCTCACTCCACCAGGGCAGCAGCTACGTCCTCAGCGAAGTTACAGGACGTACCACTCGAACACATTTTAGACACCGCAGGGTGGTGTAAAGAAGAAACTTTTTCAAAGTTCTACGATAAACCTGTTCGCACAATGACAGGCTTTGGACACGCGGTGTTGGGTTCATTATACATCATCTGCTTTGTTTTCACTATCGATTTATATTATCGGTTATGTTATCACTTATATCTTTTATCACTTGTAATAATTTCCCCAGTTGTATAAAAGGGGGTTATTATATGTTCTTTATCATTAAAAGATTTATGAAAAGAAACTAACGCTGATCTGGTAAAAGGTTATTTACTCATGTATGTGTTGACCTAGCCGGACTTTCGTATGGAATGATTCTACGACATGAAAAACACAGAAGCTTCAAACTCTTCACGTAGTCACTCACGTGACTCCGAAGTAAAATAGTAAGATTAAACAAGAACTTACCAGTTCGAAGTTTGATCGTTATTTTATGAGGAGTAACGATGAGGGATTACGTGCCTCCCGACCCTCATAAAATAAATGATCATCTGGTAGTTCTAAATCTATGTTGAGCCTTACTATCTTACTCCGGCTATTATGTTCTGTGTTTTTCATGCCGCTGCTTTGAAGTATGCCGTTCTAGCGCCAGGCGGGGCTTCTTCACGTAATCCCTCATCGTTACTCCTCATAAAATAACGATCAAACTTCGAACTGGTAAGTTCTCGTTTAATCTTACTATTAAAAGTCTTCTCACCCACCACACCACCTCCAGGTCCCTCAGATCGGCCGACTTGGGGTTGCTGAATTTCCCGCGGTCTAGGCATCAGCTCAGGGGCGACCGTGCCTTTGCGGTCGCAGCTCCTAGACTGTGGAACAGCATCCCCCTCCCCATTAGATTTGCCTCCTCCATCGACTCCTTTAAGTCTAGTCTAAAAACATATCTGTTCTCCCAAGCCTTTCCTGACGTCCTCTGAGTGAGGGCTATTTGTATATATGTATGTAGCCTGCTTGTGTATACTACTCTTATAACAAATGTAAAGCACTTTGGTCAACGAGAGTTGTTTTTTAAATGTGCTTTAGAAATAAATGTGACTTGACTTGCCTTGACTTGACTCTCGTGTCGTGCCTCATGTGATCGACTAATCTCACACTCCTGTACTTACGTTGTGTCCCATTCACACCACGATGTCACTGAACTGTGTACAAAACATGAGTTTCACTCCACCTCGGTACATGAGAAAAGAAAATACTATTGAATCATCAAATGTGAGAAACATAGAAAATGGCTTTCAAAATGATGCACCTTTTGGTGATTATTTCATTTCAAGTATTATGTTCAGTTCCCAAACAATTGCTGTTTCCTTATGGATATCTCAGAGCAAAATGATTTTTATTTACCTTGCACTTGTGGAATTTCTTCAGCAAGTTCAAGATTTACCATATCAGTTTCAAAGGGCACTATTTTATTCTGTTCTCGCATCATCTTCCAATACATCTGACATCAAGAACAATAAAGAAAGGTATTGGAATGCACAAAAATGAACAAAAAACAGTGAATTATCCATGGTTGGCATGAGGAGTTAAAAGGAGTGTTAACATGTACATAAGTTGTCAGATATGGTTTTTGACCTGAAGAATGGGAGCATTTAGAACTCAAAGGGAACCAATAAATTGATAATGAAATGCCAGATGGAATACAAGACAAGGTGTGAAAAATCATGAGGATGAAACCCAGAGTAGGGGAAATCAAGAACCAGGGGACATAGTTTTAAGGTGCGGGACAATATTCAAGAGGAACTGCAGGGTCGACCATTTCCACATTAAAACAAGTTAAAACAAGTACTATAACATCATTTCAAAAACACTTAGACAGGCACATGTGGATAGGAAATATTTGAAGAAATATGGCCCAAATGTGAGCAAATGGGACTAGAAATAATCTGGCTTGGCAAGGATAAGGTGGGCCGAAAGGCCAGTTTACATACCTCGAATGGTGAGAACATAAAATGGACTGCAGGAGGAAAATGCTAAATATGGCAGGTGTGGGCCCCTACAGGCAGAGACAGGAGAATTAAAGATGGAGAACGACATAGGTTAAATAATTCCTTAAAGTTTGCCTGAAATAAATAATACAGGTATATGAGAGAACAAAAAGCCAGTGAGAATGAGAAATAGAAGGAACGGAGTCTTAATCAATAAAAGTGAAAAATAGTAGACGGCAGACTTAACTATAAACCTTTAAGCAAGACAATGCTGAGACTTTATAAGGCTCTATAAGGAGAGATGCAAAGCTGAGGCTCTGTAAGGCGCTGGTCAGCTTGCGGTTGGAGTACTGTGGGCAAATTTGGACCACATATCTGAGGAAGGATGTGCTGGCTCTGAAGACGGTCCAGAGGATTTTTACAAGAATGATTCAGGAATGAGTGGGTTAGCACATGATGAACATTTGACAGTACTGGGCCTCTACTCGCTGGAGTTTTGAAGGATGAGAGGATTACAGAATAATAAAAGGCATAGATAGAGTGAATGTGGAAAGGATTGGTGACCCTATTACCTCAATCGGGTATCAACTGACGTGTCAAACACGACTCTAAACCGAGGTTTAATTTAGTTTATTACAACAATCTTTATTAACACTCGAGTAAATTAAAACATGCATGCAAACACTTGACTTCTAATAACTTCTCTACTTTACTATTTCAACTTATCACTTCTTAAACTAAATCACAAAGTCAGATATTGCCCCTATGAATGAATTGATAGATAGATAGATAATCTTTATTATCATTATAACATGTAAACATGTACAACGAAATTAAAATGCCAACCAGTCAGTGCACCATTCACACATTTCTAAAAGCTAACGATACGTAAAAGAGAATATCTAAAATAAACAACAACAAAAAACACCATTAAAAATAAACCAAAATAAACATAAACACACAACCATACATTCTTCTGTCGATTTCACAATCCGTTCGGTGTGTAGCCCACCTGCACTCATTTGGTGGCTACATTAAGTGTAGTTATTGCCGTGGGATAAAACTGTTTTTTAGTCTGTCCTTGTCCTCATTGATCTGTACCGCCTGCCTGACGGCAACAGTTCAAACGGAGTGGCCGGGGTGGGAAATG
This sequence comes from Okamejei kenojei, assembly GCA_035221665.1. Lineage (NCBI taxonomy): Eukaryota > Metazoa > Chordata > Chondrichthyes > Rajiformes > Rajidae > Okamejei > Okamejei kenojei. Next base: position 65,316 of record JAVHYY010000313.1, on the reverse strand, counting down.
TCCTTTATAATGTTCTGGGATTTCTTGAGACAGTGGGAACTGTGTAGGTCCTCCAAGGTGAGGAGAGGGCAGCCGACAATCTCCTGGGCTTTGTCAATGGCCCTCTGGAGCGCTTTCCTCTGGGCCTCTGTGCAGCTGGTGTACCACACGCATACACAGTATGTTAGGATGCTCTCTATGGAGCACCGATAAAAGGACAGCAGCAGTCTCTTGGTGATGTTGTTCTTCCTGAGCACCCTCAGGAAGTGCAGTCTCTGCTGGACCATTTTCAGCAGCGCAGGAGTGTTCACGCTCCATATCAGGTCCTCCTCAATGTGGATTCCCAGGAAGCGGAAATCCGTCACCCTCTCCACACAGTCCCCTCTGATGATTAATGGCGTAATGTCCGTTTGCTTCTTCCTGTGGTCTATTATCAGCTTTGTTTTTGATATTCCCTAGGACATTGAGGGAAGTTAGTGTAGAAATAGCAGGAGCTATGACAGAAATATTTCGAATGTCATTAGAAACGGGAATAGTGCCGGAGGATTGGCGTACTTCGCATGTTGTTCCATTGTTTAAAAAGGGTTCAAAGAATAAACCTAGCAATTATAGACCTGTTAGTTTGACGTCAGTGGTGGGCAAATCAATGGAAAGGATACTTAGAGATAATATATATAAGCATCTGGATAAACAGGGTCTGATCAGGAACAGTCAACATGGATTTGTGCCTGGAAGGTCATGTTTGACAAACCTTCTTGATTTTTTTGAAGCGGTAACTAGGGAAATTGATGAGGGTAAAGCAGTGGATGTTGTCTATATGGATTTCAGTAAGGCCTTTGACAAGGTTCCCCATGGAAGGTTGGTTAAGAATGTTCAATCTTTGGCTGAATGGGAGATGTCAGAGAGTGGCTGAATGGGAGATGTCAGAGAGTAATGGTGGATGGCTGTTTGTCAGGTTGGAAGCCGGTGACCAGTGGGGTGCCTCAGGGATCTGTGTTGGGTCCACTGTTGTTTGTCATGTACATCAATGATCTGGATGATGGGGTGGAAAATTGGATAAGTAAGTATGCAGATGATACTAAGATAGGTGGTGTTGTGGATAATGAAGTAGATTTTCAAAGTCTACAGAGAGATTTGGGCCATTTGGAAAAGTGGGCTGAAAGATGGCAGATGGAGTTTAATGCTGATAAGTGTGAAGTGCTACATCTTGGCAGGACACATCAAAACAGGACGTACATGGTAAATGGTAGGGAATTGAGGAATGCTGTGGAACAGATAGATCTAGGAATAACTGTGCATAGTTCCCTGAAGGTGGAATCGTATGTAGATAGGGTGGTAAAGAAAGCCTTTGGTGTGCTGGCCTTTATAAATCAGAGCATTGAATATAGGAGTAGGGAAGTAATGTTAAAATTGTACAAGGCATTGGTAAGACCAATTCTGGAGTATGGTGTACAATTTTGGTCGCCTATTTATAGGAAGAATGTCAACAAAATAGAGAGAGTACAGAGGAGATTTACTAGAATGTTGCCAGGATTCCAGCAACTCTGTTACAGAGAAAGGTTGAACAAGTTAGGTCTTTATTATTTGGAGCGCAGAAGGTTAAGGGGGGACTTGATTGGGGTCTTTAAAATGATGAAAGGGATAGACAGAGTTGACGTGGATAAGCTTTTCCCATTGAGGGTAGAGAAAATTCAAACAAGAGGGCATGACATGAGAATTAAGGGACAGAAGTTTAGGGGTAACGTGAGGGGGAACTTCTTTACTCAGAGGGTGGTGGAAGCATGATCTATTTTAACATTTAAAAGTAAAGTAGATAGGTATATGGACGGGAAGGGAATGGAGGGGTATGGTCTGAGTGCAGGTAGATGGGACTAGGGGAAAACAAATGGTCGGCACGGACTGGAAGGGCCGAGAGGGCCTGTTTCCGTGCTGTAATTGTTATATGGTTATATGAGATGTTGAGGAGCAGGTTATTCTCTCCACACCACACTGTCAGCTGCTCCACCTCATCCCTGGAGAGAAAGTAGGAGGGGGAGGATGAAGGGATGGAAAGAGAGAGAGAGAGATAGAGAGGATAAGAGGGAGGGAGAGAAAGTTTGAGAGATTCGACTTCCGGTGGCGCTATGGAGGACTAGAGGATAGCGCCAGCCAGCTCCGCGAAAAAATCGGAAAAAAACGGGGGATTAAGGGACCTACCCGCTGTCTGCTGTTTACTGCCTGCCGTTTCTGCACCGAGTGTGGCGAGTGACGTCATCAGGCGCGCGACTAATTATGTCAACAGCACGGAGCCCTACCGACAAGGGGAAAGGTCGACAAACCCGGCAGAGACCGGTAGAAGGCCAAACTGAAGCCTCGGACTCGAGTAGGACCCGCTCCCTGGAAGATGTATCCAAAAAAACAGGGACAAAAGCGGAAGGTGAGGAATTGAAAACTTTCATTTCTCAACAGATGGCTGGCTTAAAGGAGGAAATAAAGGATATAAAGGAATAAATAAACCAGATGAACAGCCAGATGGATACTCAGATGAATCAGATGAAAAATCAACTGAAAGAATTCCAACAAGAAACAAAGTTAAATATTGAAAAAAAGGTCAAGAAAGTATCGGAAGATTTGACGAATGAATTCATTGAAATGTTTAATGAAATGGAAACTAAGATGGACAAAAAACTTGAAAAGGTTAAAAAAGACTTTGAAAATAGGATTAATCCTATCGAGAGAGTACTGGAACAACAGACGGCTGGTATAAAGAACCTTGAACAAATAGCTGAGGCAAGTGCTTTGACTACAGCAAAGCTGATTACAGAAAATGAACGTCTAATGAACTTGCTGACTAAAACAACAGAGAAATGTACTGAGCTAGAAGGACATCAGAGAAGACAAAATCTGAGAATTGCAGGGATTCCTGAAGGTCGAGAGAAAAACGAAGATCCTCGAGAATTCACTGCTAAATTACTCCAAGATGTTCTATCTCTGGAAGAAATGCCTTTATTAGCTCGTGCCCATAGAGTCAGCAGACGTCAGACCAGAATAAACGCCCCTCCAAGACAAATAATTATAAAACTACAATATGACTTTGTTCTGGATGAGATTATGCGAAAAGCTTCGAGAATCAAAGACCTGACATTTGAAGGACAAAGGATTAGTATCTACCGAGATTACCCACCAGAGGTCGCTAGGAAACGGAAAGCATTTAATGAAGCCAAAAGTCTTATGAGGGGAGTACAAAAACCTGAGATACGGTTTGAATTACCCAGCTATTTTAAGAGTTACTTTTAACAACGCGGAACATTTCTTTAATACCCCAGCAGCAGCATTGGAATTCGCAAAGCAGCTCAAGACCTGAAAAGTATCTACAAGTAAATATACTGACTCTTACTACTTTTAGAGATCCAACACGGACTGTCAACACCCTGTGAGATTTTACAAGATAATATTGGACTAGATGGAATGGACAATGTCGAATGGAATGGAGAGGAAAAAAACTGGATCGGAAAGCGTTATCTGGATATTGATAATTAGTCCTAACATATAACTAACATAAATAAATAACACATATATTAAAATCACAACGCGGTTTTATTATTAGTATTATTTTTATCAATTAAGATTGCTCACTATTGCTAATCACTATTACTAATAATTAACAACTAATGTTCCTTTAATGAATAGTTAAATATAGCGATGGATCTCATTTGGAGATCTTTCTTTATAATAACAATTTTTACTTTGTACTTTAGTTTTTCCTTGTTGTTCTATAGTATTTTTGTATCCCTTTTTTCTTTCTTATATAGCCTTTATATTTTTTATGTTTAATATTACTTAGATTTCTAAGCTAATTCTAGATATAGATACTTTTATATGATGAATCCTACCCCTTTTCCCTTTTTTTTCTATTGCCTCCCCTTTTTTTTCTCCCTTAATATTATACCCCCGCTAAAATATTATTATGGAATAATAATCCCCTAAATCTAGGAGCTGGCCAAGTTAATAACATCAATGACGGAAGTCGTTAGATGGATAGCCATGCTAGTATGGCTAGCACAAACTACAACTATTCTAGTTGTAGTTCTTTCTACCTTTACACACATCACTAGCTTCTTTAACTATTCTTTATTCTTCTTTTATATCTATTGTATTTTTCAGTTTGAATGGAGTTACACATTGGACCAATGGAGATATATTCGTGAGGGACATAAACGAGATTTAAAATTCATCTATTCAATGTTCGGGTGTAAGGTTGGGTCTGCCACGCTGATCCTTAGACTCTATTGTAGATCTCTACAAACTTAAAATGCAAGACTTAAAAAGAAATACGGGGAATGAGGGATTAACGTTTTGTAGTTGGAATGTTAAAGGTATTAATGAACCGATAAAGAGAGGAAAAGTATTGGCACATTTAAAGGCAAGTAAAGCTGATGCAATTTACATTCAAGAAACTCACTTAAAAAAAGACGCTGAAAACAGGTTGAAAGCTAAATGGATAGATAAAATATATCACTCTTCTTTTACGCATAAATCAAGAGGTGTAGCAATATTACTTCGTAAAGGTACTTTATTTAGGCATACATCAACCATAACTGATAAAGATGGCAGATACATTATTGTGATAGGAGAATTAAACACAGAAAAAATGATTTTTGTTAATATATATGGACCAAACTTTGATAGCCCATTGTTTTTTAAGAAAGTACTTAACAATATTCCGGAATTAACACAATATAATTTGATAATTGGAGGAGATTTTAATTGTACATTAGACCCTTACCTAGACAGATCTACAAAACAAAGAAAAACTAAATCACATTCTAGTGATTTACTAAACGCATATATGCAAACGACTAACATTAAAGATGTTTGGAGAACAGAAAACCCTACGGGACGAGAATACTCGTTTTACTCGCCAGTACATAAAACTTACTCAAGAATATATTTTTTTTTGGTGGATGCAAAACTTATTTCACTTACTTATGAACCCAAATATCATAATATTTTAATCTCAGATCATGCGCCATTAACATTTAAAATTAAAATAAATGGCAAAACAGAAAATTCAGGACAGTGGAAACTTAATCCACAAATTTTAAAAAATAAAACCACTCAGGAATATATCATAACTCAAATTAAGATTTTCTTTGAAATAAATGATCAACCAGTAATATCTCGCTCCTTATTATGGGAAACATTTAAAGCATATGTCCGGGGAATCATGATTTCTTCACAAGCATTCCATAACAAAAAGATTCGGAAGGAACAACAAGATTTGGAGATTAAACAATTAGATATACAGAATGCAACAAAGCCAGATATAATATTACATAATAAAATTGTAGCATTGAAATATAAATTAAATAAAATATATACAGATCAAGTTATAAAATTTTATCAACATACTAAACAATTACAGTTTGAATTTGGAGACAAACCCCAAAAATTATTGGCTCGACAATTAAGGAAAATTGAAGCTGAAAAAATCATACATAGGATTAAATCACAAAACGGTGAATTATTTATACAACCTAAAGATATTAATGAAAGATTTATGCAATATTATAAAAATCTATACACTGCTAAAGCAACAGTAAATAAAACAGAAATAGATGCATTTTAAAAAAAATGTAACCTGAAAGGATTGGATTTACAAAATAGAGAATTATTAAATGCTGATATTTCAATTAAAGAAATCCAAGAATCTATTAGATCGTTAAAAAATGGTAAAACACCGGGACCTGATGGTATAGGTTCGGAATTTTATGAAATATTTCAGGATCATATGGTTCCACGTCTGAAATCATTATATGAACAGATATACACACAACAGAAATTACCAGATACGTTGAATGAATCTATTGTAACACTTATACCCAAAATAAATAAAGACTTGGATGAACCAGGATCATATAGAGCAATAGCTCTATTAAATACGGATCAAAAGATACTAACAAAAATATTAGCACAAAGACTAAGTTCAGTCGGTAACGAATTAATCCACCCCGATCAAACAGGATTTATACCAAAAAGATATTCCTCATACAATCTAAGACGGTTATTCAATATTATATATTCGAAAAGAAGTGATAAAAAAGATTTAGTAGTCATTTCGCTTGATGCAGAAAAAGCTTTTGACCAAGTGGAATGGCCTTATTTATTTTCGGTGATGGAAGCTTTCAAATTGGGAGAGAAGTTTACTACTTGGATTAAATTGCTATATGCAAACCCAATAGCTAGAATAACAACAAACCGTATGCTATCAAATAAATTTAGTTTATCTCGAGGTTGTAGACAAGGTTGTCCTCTATCACCTTTATTGTTTGCGCTAGCAATAGAACCTCTCGCCCAGAGGGTGAGATTACACCCGGAAATACATGGATATGATACTAGAGATACTAAGAATAAAATCTCCTTATATGCGGATGATGTATTACTTTACATCACTGAACCGGAAACAAGTATCCGAAATTTGTTAAAACTAATAACGGAATTCGGATCAATCTCAGGATACAGTATCAATTGGAATAAAAGTGAACTTATGCCAATAACGATGAATAATTTACATGTATTACAACAATTCCCTTTCAAAATAACAAATGAAAATATTAAATATCTTGGGATTTTCGTTACAAAAAGATTTGATTCTTTATTTAAATTTAATTTCCCTCCATTACTGAATAAATTAAATAAGAATATTTTATACTGGAAAAGTTTACCTATTTCAATGTTAGGTAAAATTAATGCAATAAAAATGATTTTTCTCCCACAATTATTATATTTATTTCAATTAATTCCGATATATCTCCCTAAAATTTTTTTCAAAAAAGTAGACTCTCTAATTACTAACTTTATCTGGGATTATAAGAGCCATAGAATAAATAAAAAAGATTTATGTAAATCTAAAATAAATGGAGGATTAGCATTACAAAATCTTATGTTTTATTACTGGGCAGTTAATATTAAAAATATGAATTTTTGGCTAGAAGAAATAGATAATAAACCAAACTGGTTAAATATGGAAAAAGAAGATTGTTCTCCATTTGAAATTAGCTCTATAATATTTGCTAACACTAACGTAGCTAAGAAAATTTATAGTGAAAATCCGATAATAGAAAACGGAATCCGCATTTTGAAACAAATAAAGAAAACATTAAAACTAAAATTTATACCATTAGGTCTTACCATCGCCAACAATTTTACGTTCAAACCTGCAATGATGGATAAGGCTTTTTTACAATGGAAAAATAAAGGAATTTTTAAGATGGGTGATCTTTATAAGGAAAACTCTTTTCTCTCATTTCAAGAGTTACAACAAACTTATGGACTACACAATAAGGAATATTTTAGATATTTACAAATCAGAAACTATGTTTCTGCAAATACACAATAACTTAGAAATAGAAAGACAGACATTTTAGATGAATGCTTGAATAAACATTCAAATACGGAAAAAATGATATCATATATATATACAATATTTTATTGGAAAGTGATATCCCATCAACAGAAACACATAGACAGTCTTGGGGAAATGAATTAGGCCAAATAATAAGACCAGAAATATGGGATGAAAGCTTACAACATATACATCATTGCTCGTTAAATGCTAAACATTCCCTTATACAGTTTAAAATACTACATAGATTACATTATTCCAAATCTAAATTACATAATATTTTTCCAAAAATATCTCCTATATGTGATAAATGTCAAATCTCAGAAGCAAATTTGTCACATTCATTTACTAATTGTATAAAAATTGTAGAATACTGGAACGAAATATTTAAGATAATTTCGAATGTTGTCAATATAATTATGATTCCTGATCCAAAGTTAATAATACTTGGAATACTTGAAACTGACCAACTAATAACAATGAACCAAAGAATTTTTATCGACTATTGTTTAATAATTGGGAAAAAATTAATATTAAAATTTTGGAAAGGCCCTGCATCCCGAACAATCAAAATGTGGAACACAGAAATGTCGGAGACACTTCATTTGGAGAGATTGAGGCTTGTCCTCATGGATAGGTTAGATCTCTTCAGAGGGATTTGGTCTCCATATATTAAATATTTACAGGGTCATAATGGTTCGGCGCGAGGACTTGACTGAGACCTGAATATTTGAATAGATGAAGAAATACATATAATAAATCATGAATATATCTCCAAGGACGGATTAATGAGTAATATTCCATTCTCCATCAAACTTTTCATATTCTTTTTTCTATTTTCTCATACTTATATAAAAAATTAGAAAAAAGTATAGAAACACATTATCTTAAATTTTTAATATCAGTACGAATATAAATATCACTAACTTCATGAAAATATTATTAGTATCGTGTATTTTCAATTATATAAAATTGTGTATTTTCAATTATATAATAATTTTAAATTTTAAATCAATGATAATACAAATATTGTTAACATTATGAAAATATAATGAGTATCATAAAAGTTTTACTAGTATTACGTATTATTAATTACATAAAATTTGGTCCTATATTTAAAAATCAGAGACAATATAAATATTATTAATAGTATGAGTATATTGCTAATACAATGAATGTATCATTAATACCATGTATTGTCAATTATATAAAATATACAACCTTGAAATTTATAATTAATAATAATACAAATAATATCAATAGTATGAATTTATCATTAATATCATGTATTTTTATTATTGTAAAATAATGTACTTTGTTATCATTTTGTTTCTATAATAAAAATAAAAAAATAAAAAATAAATAAAAAGAAGTATTCACCTCTCCCTCCCTCACTGGCGTAACGATGGCCCAGCAGTAGAGTTGCCGCCTCACAGCGCCAGAGACCCGGGTTCCATTCCGACCATGGGGGCTGTCTGTGGGGAGTTTGCACGTTCTCTCCCCGTGACCTGTGTGGGATTTCCCTGAACGCTCCGGATTCCTACCACACTCCAAAGATGTGAGGGCTTGTAGGTTAATTGGCTTCTGGTAAATATTGTAAATTGTCCCCTAGTGTGTGTGTGTGTAGGATAGTGTTAGTGTGCGGGGATCGCTGGTCGGCACGGACTCCGTGGGCCGAAGGGCCTGTTTCCGCGCTCTTTCTCCAAACTGAACAAAACTAAACTAGTTGAAGAACATAATTCAAGCATCCATTTGTCCACAAAATGTAAAATATGTTTTCATTTTATTTGGAAAGGACACAAAAGAAAACAGAGAAAGAGTTGAGTATAGGAGCAAAGCGGTTATTCTGCAGTTGTACAGGGCCCTGGTGAGACCACACCTGGAGTATTATGTGCAGTTTGGGCCCGTTGGCCTTCATAACAAGAGGAGTTGAGTATAGAAGCAAAGCGGTCCTTCTGCAGTTGTTCAGGGCCCTGGTGGGACCACACCTGGAGTATTGTGTGCAGTTTTGGCCTGTTGGCCTTCATAACAAGAGGAGTTGAGTACAGGAGCAAAGAGGTTCTTCTCCAGTTGTACAGGGCCCTGGTGAGACCACACCTGGAATATTGTGTGCAGTTTGGGCCCGTTGGTCTTCAGAACAAGAGGAGTTGAGTATAGGAGCAAAGAGGTTCTTCTGCAGTTCTACAGGGCCCTGGTGAGACCACACCTGGAGTATTCTGTGCCCGCACACACACACGCCCTCCACACGCGCACGCACGCACGCCTCCACTCTGAAGTTAACTAACGATTGAATTTAATAGGTGGTAGACACAAATGCTGGAGCAACTCAGCGGGTGAGGCAGCATCTATGGAGCGAAGGAAATAGGCAACGTTTCGGGCCGAGACCCTTCTTCAGACGCAGGGGTCAAACTTGCAAATCTGCTCCGAAAGTGAAAACTGCAATTCCTTTAAAAGTCATCCCTCTCTCTCCCCTCTCCTCTCCTCGATATTTCCCTCTCTCTCCTCTCTCTGTCCCCCTCTCTGTCTCTCTCCTCTATCTTTCTCTCTCCTTCTCCTCTCTCTCTGTCTCTCTCTGCCCTCTCCTCATCTCCCTCCCCCCCTCTCGTTCCCATCTCCTCCCCTCTATCATTCACTTTCCCTCTCTCCTTTCTCTCTGTCTCTCTCTCCCCTCTGCTCTACCTTTCCCTCTTCCTCTCTCTCTCCATCTCTCCTTCCCTCCCTCCCACCTTCCCCATTTCACTCAATTCTTCATTTGTCACTCAATTCTTAAGTTCTCCCTCTCGCTCTTTCCTCCCCCATCTCCTCCCCCCTTCCACAGCCTACACTCCTCCATCTCTCTCCCTCTCTCATTCCCTCTCCCTCTCCCTCCCCTCTTTCTCTCTGTCTTTCTCCTCTTCTCCACTCCATCTCTCTCCCACTACCCTCCTCTCCTCCCCTGCCCTCTATCTATCCCTCTCCCCTACCTTTCCCTCTCCCTCTCTCCTTTCACTCTCTCCCTCTCCTTTTCTCTCTCTCCCCTCCTCTATTTTCCCCTTCCCTCTCCCCTTTCTCTCTCTCACTCTCCCTGTCTGTTTCTCTCTCCAACTCCTCTCCTCTAACTTTCTCTCTCCTCTCTCTCTCTCTCTCTCTCTCCTCTTTTCTCTCTCTCTCTCTCTCTCTCTCTCTCTCTCTCTCTCTCTCTCTCTCTCTCTCTCTCTCTCTCGTTCTCTGTCGCTTGAGTGTAGTTCATGGTGTTTTTTTGTTTTTTTAGCGCGGCCTTACATCACCCCGCGCGGCTTTAATGGCCGTGGGACTTATTTACCATCGCCCGCCGGGGGCTCCAACATCAAGACCCGGAGCGTGACCTTACATCGCCCCACGTGGCATTAATGGCCGTGGGACTTGCTAGCGCCCGCCGGGGGCTCCAACATCAAGACCCGGAGCGCGGCCTTGCATCGTCCCGCGCGGCTTTAATGGCCGTGGGACCTATTTACCATCGCCCGCCGGGGGCTTTGACCTTGACATCGGTAGGAGAATGGGGAGAGCAGGGGAGAGATAAGACTTTGCCTTCCAGCACAGTGAGGTGGAGATTCGCTGGGATGGATGTTTGTGTAAATTATGTCGTGACTTGGTTCTTTTTCTTGTTTGTATGACTGCAGAAACCAACTTTTCTTTGAACCTCCTTTTTTCGTCTCTCTCCCTCCATCTCTCCGTCCCTCTCTTCCACCTTCCCCCTCTTTCACTCAAATCCTCAATTTTCACTCAATTCTTCATTTTTCTCTCAATTCACTTCTCCCTCCCTCTCTCTCTCTCTCCCTCATTCCCTCTCTCCCTCCCTCCCCCAGCCCACACTCCTTCATCCCTCTCTCTCTCTCTCTCCTTCTCCCTCTCTCTCACTCCTGTCTGCAACGCGGACCAGAGAGAGACATGGGGGCGGGTTCCTTCTCCCTCCCTCTGACTGACATCCCTCTCCTCCAATCACCCGCCGCGTCCGGCCCCACCGCCCGGTTGAGTGACGTCTCTCTCCGCCAATGGTGCGTCGTATCAGTCCCGCCACCGCCGTCCCCTCTATGACGTCACCATTGCATTTCACATCTGATGCGTTTTACAAGATTATTGCAATGAATTTAATGCATTTCACATCCCGGGGGTTGCAATATCACTTGAATGCAACGCATTTGCTGCATTTAACTTTGCACGAGGGTGCAACGTTATTCCAACGCGATACATTCGTTGCATTTAACATTTGAGTTCTTTCACCCAATCTGAACCAAATGGAAGATGCCTTTTATACGCTGAAGGGAAAAGTGAAGGGGACGAGGCCCCAAAACAAGCATCAGCTGAAAGATGGCTGCAATGCAGGCCTGGCAGAGCATCACCAGAGAGGACTCCCAGCAAATGGTGATGTCCATGAATCGCAGACTCCAATAGACACTAGGTGCAGGAGGAGGCCATTCGGCCCTTCCAGCCAGCACCGCCATTCAATGTGATCATGGCTGATCATCCCCAATCAGTACCCCATTCCTGCCTTCTCCCCATATTCCCTGATTTCATTACCTTAACGAGCCCTATCTAGCTCTCTCTTGAAAGCATTCAGAGAACCTGCCTCCACCGCCCTCTGAGGCAGAGAATTCCACAGACTCACCACTCTCTGTGAGAAAAAGTGTTTCCTCGTCTCCGTTCTAAAAGGCTTACCGTTTATTCTTAAACTGTGGTCCCTGGTTCTGGACTCCCCCAACATCGGGAACATGCTTCCTGCCTGTAACGTGTCCAAAGCCTTAACAATCGTATATGTTTCAATGAGATCCCCTCTCATCCTTCTAAGCTACAGACTGTACAAGCCCAGCTGCTCCATTCTCTCAGCATATGACAGTCCCGCCAACCCGGGAATTAACCTACGCTACACTCACTCAATAGCAAGAATGTCCTTCCTCAAATTAGGGGACCAACACTGCACACAATACTCCAGGTGTGGTCTCACTAGGGCTCTGTACAACTGCAGAATGACCTCTTTGCTCCTATACTCAACTGCTCTTGTTATAAAGGCCAACATGCCATTTGCTTTCTTCACTGCCTGCTGTACCTGCATGCTTACTTTCACAGACTGATGAACAAGGACCCCCAGATCCCGTTGTACTTCCCCTTTTCCCAACTTGACGCCGTTTAGATAGTAATCTGCCTTCCTGTTTTTGCTACCAAAGTGGATCATCTCACATTTATCCGCATTAAACTTCATCTGCCATGCATCTGCCCACTCCCCCAACCTGTCCAAGTCACCCTGCATTCTCACAGCGCCCTCTTCACAGTTCACACTGCCACCCAGCTTTGTGTTGTCTGCAAATTTGCTAATGTTACTTTGAATCCCTTCATCCAAATCATTGATGTCTATAGTAAATAGCTGCGTTCCCAGCACCGAGCCTTGCGATAGCCCACTAGTCACTGCCTGCCATTGTGAAAGGGACCCGTTAATCCCTACTCTTTGCTTCCTGTCTGCCAACCAATTTTCTATCCATGTCAGCACTCTACCCCCAATACCTTTTGCCTAAATCTGCCCACTAATCTCCTATGTGGGACCTTATCAAATGCTTTCTGAAAATCTAGGTACACTACATCCACTGGCTCTCCCTTGTCCATTTTCCTAGTTACATCTTCAAAAATGTCCAGAAATCACTGGATGGATTTAAGAGAGAGTTAGATAGAGCTGTAGGGCTAGTGGAGTCAAGGGATATGGGGAGAAGGCCGGCACGGGTTATTGATAGGGGACAATCAGCCATGTTCACAATGAATGGCGGTGCTGGCTCGAAGGGCCGAATGGCTTCTTCCTGCACCTATTTTCCATGTTTCTATGTAAGATTAGTCGAGCATTATTTCCCCTTCGTAAATCTATACTGACTCGGACCGATCCTGTTACTGCTATCCAAATGTGTGGCTATTTCATCTTTTATAATTGACTCCAGTATCTTCCCCACCACCGATGTCAGGCTAACTGGTCTATAATTCCCCGTTTTCTCTCTCCCGCCTTTTTTAAAATCTGGGATAACATTTGCTATCCTCCAATCCACAGGAACTGATCCTGAGACTAGAGAACATTGAAAAATTATCACCAATGCACCCACGATTTCTAGAGCCACTTCCGTACGTACCCTGGCATGCAGACCATCAGGCCCTGGGGATTTATCAGCCTTCAGTCCCATCAGTCTATCCAACACCATTTCCTGCCCTACGTAGATTTCCTTCAGTTCCTCCGTCACCCCAGATCCTCTGGCCTCTACTATATCAGGAAGATTGTTTGTGTCCTCCTTAGTGAAGACGGATCCAAAGTACCTGTTCAACATCTGCCATTTCCTTGTTCACCAGAATAAATTCACCATTTTCGGTCTTCAAGGGTCCAATTTTGGTTTTAACTATGTTATTTTCTCTTCACATACCTAAATAAGCTTTTACTATCCTGCTTTATCTTCTTTCACTGACAATGCAGCCATTGCATGCAAAGGATGTCCAACACAATACTAAATATAATTACTATCTAAATGGCGTCAAAGGGGAAGTACAACGGGATCTGGGGGTCCTTGTTCGTCAGTCAATAAAAGTAAGCATGCAGGTACAGCAGGCAGTGAAGAAAACGAATGGCATGTTGGCCTTCATAACAAGAGGAGTTGAGTATAGGGGCAAAGAGGTCCTTCTGCAGTTGTACAGGGCCCTGCTGAGACCACACTTGGAATATTGTGTGCAGTTTTAGTCTCCAAACTTGAGGAAGGACATTCTTGCTATTGAGGGAGCCCAGCGAAGATTCACCAGGTTAATTCCCGGGATGGCGGGACTGTCATATGCTGAGAGAATGGAGCAGCTGGGCTTGTACACTCTGGAGTTTAGAAGGATGAGTGGGATCTTATTGAAACATATAAGAGGTTAAGGGTTTAGACACGCTAGAGGCAGGAAACATGTTCCCAATGTTGGAGGAGTCCAGAACCAGAGGTCACAGTTTAAGAATAAGGGGTCGGCCATTTAGAACGGAGATGAGGAGAAACATTTCCACCCAGAGAATTGTGAATCTGTGGCCATTTAGGACTGAGATGAGAAGAAACCTTTCCAGCCAGAGAGTTGTGAATCTATGGCCATTTAGGACTGAGATGAAGAGAAACATTTGCACACCGAGCGTTGTGAGTCTGTGGAATTTTCTTCCTCAGAGAGCGGTGGAGGCAGGTTCTCTGGATGCTTTCAAGAGAGAGCTCGATAGGACACTTAATGTAGCGGAGTGAATGGATATGGGGAGAAGGCAGGAATGGAGTACTGATTGGGGATGTTCAGCCATGATCACATTGAATGGCGGTGCTGGCTCGAAGGGCCGAATGGCCTACTCCTGCACCTATTGTCTATTGTTTATTATTGAGTACTTCCATTGACATGACATTGCTGTGTCCCAAATATTATGGTGCCCTGAAAAGCAGGGGGGGGGGGGGGGGGGTGCTGGAATAAACACAGCTGTAATTTCCACATGATGAAACCAAAAGGTATAGAAATGGAAGGTAGACAAAATGCTGGAGAAACTCAGCGGGTGAGGCAGCATCTTTGGAGCGAAGGAAATAGGCAATGTTTCTGGTCGAAACCCTTCTTCAGACTGTTGTGAGGGTGGGGGGGCGGGAAGAAGAAAGGAAGAGGTGGAGCCAGTGGGCTGAGGGAGAGCTGAGAAGGGGAGGAGATAGTAGGGACTACCTGAAATTAGAGAAGTCAATGTTTATGCCGCTAGGGTGCAGACTGCCCAAGCGAAATATGAGGTGCTGCTCCTCCAATTACCGGTGGTCCTCACTCTAGCCATGGAGGAGGCCCAGGACAGAAAGGTCGGATTCGGAATGGGAGAGGGAGTTGAAGTGCTGAGGCACCGGGACATCAGGTTGTTTAATGCGGGCCGAGCGGAGGTGTTGGTCGAAGCGATCGCCAAGCCTACGCTTGGTCTCACTGATGTAGAGCAGCTGATACCTAGAGCAGTGGATGCAATAGATGAGGTTGGAGGAGGTGCAGGGGAACCTCTGTCACACCTGGAAAGACTGCTTGGGTCCTTGAATGGAGTCAAGGGGGGAGGTAAAGCGACAAGTGTAGCATTTCCTGCGGATGCAAGGGAAAGTGCCAGGAGAGGGGGTGGTTTGAGTGGGAAGGGACGAATTGACCAGGGAGTTACGGAGGGAGCGGTCTCTGCAGAAAGCCAACAGGGGAGGAGATGGGAAGCTGTGGCCAGTGGTGGGATCCCATTGGTAGACATAAAAGCTGTAGAAAATAAGCGGGTGAGGCAGCATCTATGGAGCGAAGGAATAGACCACGTTTTGGGTCGAGAACCTTCTTCAGATTGTTGTCGGGGGGGGGGAGACACGAAAATGAAAGGAAGAGGCGGACACAGTTGGCTGTGGGAGAGCTGGGAATGGGAGGGGAAGGAGGGAGAAAGCAAGGACTACCTGAAATTGGAGAAGCCAATGTTCATACCGCTGGGGTGTAAACTACCCAAGCAAAATATGAGGTGCTGCTCCTCCAATATGCAGTGGGCCTCACTCTGGCCATGGAGGAGGCCGAGGACAGAAAGGTCAGATTCTGAATGGGAGGGGGAGTTGAAGTGTTGAGCCACCGGGAGATCAGGTTGGTTATTGCGAACTGAGTGGAGGTGTTGTGCGGAGCGATCGCAAAGCCTGCGCTTGGTCTCACCGAGGTTGATCATACGCTGAATAATCCAACCACATTTTTGTTTGGAAGTGGAAAGAAATAATAGAAATTGCATTCATTGCAATGTGTAAAAATAGTTGAGAGACAGTATTGTAATGTTGCTGCATGTCATTGTGGTATACATCATGTCTTGATTGGTGAATATGTTTAGTTTGTGACTTTATTTGAAGCAGAAATAATATGTGAATGCTTCTTTGAGCATAATTCCGACTGGTAACTAAGCACTTCGTCCGAGCACATTATCGCACGCGTCATGCAAGCCGTCTTAAATGACCACCTGAACTGTCATTTGGCAACTCAAAAGGCTGCCAACGTTGCCCGGCTGACAACTGCGAAATAAAATTAAGTGAGAGCCCTGCAAGGTGTATATTTTTGGCTGTCATAGGCCCTCGTTACATATGCTGTCACAATGCACTGTAGTCTCGAAACAACCATTCAGTAATTATCCTTGCCCTCCATTTCAGAATAATAGTGTTTTAAGCCGATGACTCAACACTAGCACTGGCAATAAATAAATAAATCAATCAAAACGCGCAGCTTTCCAGCCCCTTATGGACGTGAAGGGAATGGAGGGGTATGGTCTGAGTGCAGGTAGATGGGACTAGGGGAAAACAAATGATCGGCACGGACTGGAAGGGCCGAGAGGGCCTGTTTCCGTGCTGTAATTGTTATATGGTTATATGGTTATATGGTTATCACATTGGCCATGCTCAGCTGCAAATTGGTGTCAATCTGGTGGACCATCTTCCTCTAGTCGTGGGGGTGGGGGATTGGGAGTGGCCTTTTTTCAACATATTTCAATTGTACAACATTAGTAACTCCCAATGCTCTTTCCATTGGCAGGTCGTATTTGTCCAAATCCAACTCTCTGGTTTATTTGGCTCTATCATCAAGTGGAATGCTTTCACTATTGTCGCTGTTCCACTTGGAACGTGTAAATCCTCCCTTATTGCAAAGAGGTCAGATGTTCTACTGGTAGAATTGCTTCCTGCTCAGTAGGCCTAGATTTTAAGTAATCATCCTTAAGAAGTTATTCTTCAAAGAGATTCTTCTTTCATGAAATGTACTCTTCTCGCCAAACTTGCGTTTCAAAGTCTGCGTACGTTGCTCTGCCATACTACGATTATTTGGCAGATTAACACTTTCTTGTTTGAAAGGGAAGTCCCCACAATAGTGTCCATCAGTATTCACTGAGTAGTTCATAACATCCATGAACTTCAACTCTTCTTTCGACACCTCTTCAGATGGCTTTTCTAGTTCATCAGTAGACATTTGATTGACAGCAATGGCAGAACAGTTCATCTGATTTTCGTTTTCATTGTTCCTCCTCAAGGAGCCATAGATAACCCATCCAAGTCGGGTTTTGTAGCATACGGTCCATGGCCTTGGCAACAATGACCTAACAATCTGTATAGGTTGCAAAGCCTTCAAAACATTCATTCCAATAAGCAAATTAACACTAGAATTAATGTCAGATATCTTTACATCCTTCGGGTAAGGCCATTGCCTCAAGTCTTCATGTCTTGGTATATTTTGACAAGGGCAGCTGACAACCAGGGAAATACCTAGTGATGGCCTGGGGAGACTGCTGACCGGAGGGAATAGACCCCACCGGGGCTGGTATGGGCTAGCTCCTCATGCCAGCAGGATCCATCGCTAATCAGCGTTTTGGATTCACCCATATATTGCTATGAACAAGACAAGACGAAGAATACCCCTTGAGTCTGCGAGAGCGGGGGCGGAAGTTGACTCATTGACAGACCACACAGCAACAGACCTAGGAACGGAATCGACTATGAGTATTACAACTACACAGCAATTGACAGAGCAGGAGCACCAGCAGGACAGAAGTTACAAAGTTGTATCCGTGGCTGGGAAAAGATAACATCAGAGAAGGGTCTCAAGATCCAGCAGGGCAGGAAAAAGTGCCTGAGAGAGCTTGGTGTGGAGACTCGCATTGACCATTACTTTCTAAGAGGTAGGCCAAATCAGTCGAGTGAAGCCCAGTGGCAGGATAACCACCACAGTCCACAGGGTATCAGCACCCCAGGCGAAGCTCAACCAGGTACTGTACCACCAACGGACACGAGTCCAGAGCCCAACCAGCCACAGTCAGCGGTAGAGAAGAAAGTGTAAGGGAAAACGCCTCAAATCCTGTGGCATAAATCCTGCCAGAGTAAAGAGCAGGAGACCATTAACACTGAATTCGACCATCTTCTGGAAGGATTGAACGGGAGAAGATGGGAGACACCATATACAACTATGGGGCAAAGAGATTGGGGGTGAAGGTCATGAAACAGAGGATGCAGAAGGAAGCAGCACTCCAGTACGTCCAGGAGGCAGCAGGAGATCAAAAGACTGGTGAAAGAAAGGCGGCAGCTGAACAGTGGAGGAAGGCCACAGAGGCAGAAAGGAAAGGACTCGAGGCACTGCAGGCAGAAATAAAGCAGCGCCTGGCTATCCTGCGAAGAGCAGAATGAAAGAAGAAAGAACGGGCGAGGACAAGTCTCTACAGAGATCCGTATAAGTTTGTCAAAAGCCTCTTTGTCAAGGAGAAGACGGGATCCTGAGAGTAGCTGTAAGGGAACTGGAGGAGCACCTGAGGAAGACGTACTCTGACAACCTGAGGCATGAGCCAGTCACCATTCCAGATGACATACTACCTATCCACCCACCTGAGCACCAGATGGACATAAGGCCTCCTACATGGAAGGAGATGGAGAGCACAGCCAAACGGGCAAGAACAGCACCAGCCCCAGGGCCCAATGGCATTCCATACAGACTCTAAAAGAACACCCCTGGTGCCCTGAAATACCTTTGGAAGTTAATGAAAGTGGCATGGGGGAATGGAATCATACCTCAGGCATGGCGAAGGGCAGGAGGGATCTTAATTCCCAAAGAAAAGAACTCTTCAACCATTAGCCAATTCCGCCAGATCAGCCTTCTGAACGTGGAAAGTGTAGATTGATGTTGCATGTTAACCAATTACACAGCAGCCAGCATCTCTAACTCCACCCCACTGTGATATTTAGTTTAATACTTTCTGCCAGCACCGTCAGTTGGAGTAGCCAGGATGTGGGGTTGATAACTAATCATCGTTCATGCTGTTACGTTACAGTGCTGATTAAAGATGTGTTTAAATCATGTGCTAAGTTTGGAAGACATTTACATGGTGTCAGAAGCGGCTAGACTCACTCCTCCTGTACAACGCTTTTTGTTTTACCCTTTTGTGAGTTTTTATTTTGTTTTATGATGGCCTCTTCCTGTCGAAAGCCTGACCCTCTCGTGTTTGATGCGGATATCAGCGAACGCTGGACCACGTTTGAAATTGATTACCGACACTACATGAACATTGTACACCGAAATGAACCTGATGCTGTCAAGGCCTCTCTCCTACTCAACCTTGCGGGCCCAGATGCCCTTCGGCGATCCAGAACATTCCGTTATGCTCCGGCAGTCCTCGATGCCAACGACCAGGTGATAACCGCAGCTGAATCTCCTGATGACCCCAATGTTCTGATGCGTAAATTTAGCCGGATCTGTGACCTGCCCTCAAATCACATTTTGGACAGGGCTAGGGTTTTCTCTCGCCGTCAACTCCCTGGTGAACGAGTAGACTCGTTTATCTCAGACTTAATGTATTTAGCCCAGCGCAGCCGATTCCAATATATGCCGGTCGATCAGCTGACTGACCAGTCAACAAGGGACATTTTGGTGAATGGCATTACTGACCTAAAGCTCAGATCAGAGCGTCTGAGACATCCAAATTTGACTCTGGAGGAAGCAGCACACGCATGCAGGACAGCACAATTCATTGACCCTATAGACAGTTCACATGAAACCAAAACCATCAATCTGACGGTCCTCACTAGGCAGTGAACCAACACAGATAACAGGCGATTTATGACCCAAGCCAGTCAGGCGGCTCTTGGTGATCCTCAGAAAAAATGCCCAAATTGCAACTACTCACACAGCAGACAATCAGCTTGCCCTGCTTTTGGTAAATCATGCAATTACTGTAAAAAGTTGAATCATTTTGCCGCGGCTTGTCGGGCAGCAAGCAGGGCCCGTGGGAAGAATTTGCCTAGCTCCAGGTCTAATCTCAACATCTTGCTACGAGACAGCAACAATCTTACTCCCCAATTCCAGCTCGAATCTGCCCGCGAACAGAGTCCAATTAACCCACAAGAGGACCCGACTGGTTACTCGTTACAGCTTGCTGCTGCTAAGAATTATGATCCGACCGCGACTGTAACTGTAAACAATGTCCATTTTGGCGCGAAATTAGACACGGGAGCGAAAGTAAACACAATATCAATCAACCTGTTCAACAAGATAAGAACTAACGAGCCACTAATCAGAGACAAATTCACAGGGTTCACTCTGCGCTGAAGGAAATGGCCTCCACAGGCATAATTGAAGCAGTCAGTGACCCCACCGACTGGGTCTCAACCGTGATTGCCACAGTCAAGAAGGGAAAAAATGAAATCCGCTTGTGCATCAACTCGAAAGATCAACCCGCCATTAAGCGCCCACACCATCCCATGAAGACTGTCGAGTATGTTGCGGCAAAGGTCGGAACGGAAACCTTATTTTCCGTCCTCGATGATAAGAACTCTTTCTGGCAGATACCGCTGGACAAGGAGTCATCAACCCTCACCATATTTGCCACCCCATTCGGCAGATACATGTTTCTGAGACTGCCATTCGAAATCAACTGCCAGTGAAGTCTTCCAAAGAACTATGGAGCAATTATTCAAGGACCTACCTTGTGCCATCATTGTCGATGATATCCTTGTGTATGGCAAAGATGCAATGGAGCACGGCCACAATCTCAGGCTCATCTTGGATCGCGCACACAAGGTCAACCTCAAGCTCAAACCTGACAAGTGCATGTTCCGGGTTCCAGAGGTTTCTTACGTCGGACACATCTTCACCCCCAATGGTCTCAAACCAGATCCAAAGAAGGCTGCTGCCATCACAGAAATGCCTGCCCCCACAGATGTGAAAGGACTGCAGCGTTTTCTGGGCATGGTAAACTATCTCGTCAAGTTCATACCGAACCGCAGCGAATTAAGCCCCACACTGCGGGAGCTGACAAAGCAGGACACAGCATGGTCATGGTCCCAACAACATCAGATTGCTTTCGATATCTTATAGTCCAAACTGACCAGTGCACCGACACTACTTTTTTTTACCTGAAATGTCTGGTGACGATCACCTGAGATGCTTCAAAATTCGGGCTCGGCGCAGCCTGCTTGCAACCATCTGCCGAGGGCACCCTCCTACCTGTCTCGTATGCCTCTCGCACCATGACCGACACGGAACAGCACTAAGCGCAAATCGAAAAGGAACTGTTGGCCGTCATTTTTGCTTGCTCCAAATTCCAAGACTTCATCTTTGGCAACACCTTCACGGTTGAGGCGGACCACCAACCACTGGTGACAATCCTGAACCAGCCCCTCCACGCCGCACCAGCTCGTTTGCAGCGTATGATGATGCATCTGCAGCGGTAGATTTCTCTATTACCTACACTAAAGGTAAGGACATGCACGTCACTGACACTCTCTCCCTCGGGCATCTTGCCAACAACATCCCTATGAACAGGAAAATTTCGGGGTGATCGCTGGTCGGTGTGGTCTCGGTGGGCCGAAGGGCCTGTTTCCGTGCTATATCCCTAAAGTTTAAATCAGTTTAAATGTCTTAACTCATCTCATTCCCTTCCCCACCAAACCCTTTGTTAAAGTTAAAGATTGATACCCTGAGGTATAGAACATAGAAAAGTACAACACAGGAACAGGCCCTTCGGCCCACAATGCCTGTGCTAAACGTGACACCAATGCCATCCCTTATCAACCTTGCAGCTGCGGCTCGCCTGCAGTCCGTCTCGTCTTTTCTTTGTTTTCTTTTTGTCCTGTTTCAGTTTATTTTAGTTCATTTTGGTTGTGTGGGGGTGGGGGTGGGAGAAACATGTTTGTGGTCTCTTCCTTCGGAGGGATGCGACCTTTTCTGTCATATCCCCGTCTCCGTCTCCGTCTGCGCTGACGCCTAATGGCGGAGCAGGCGGCCTCCAACTGGGACCGACCTCGAGGTTCCGGAGGCAGAGCCAGGACTTACTTACCAGCGCGAAGCTGGCCGACCGGGGCTGTGACGGCGGCGACCCGACCGGAGTCTCGGAGGCTCGGCCGCGGGCCCAGTGGACGATAGCGTCGGGAGCTCGCGGGTCACAGGTTGGTGACCTGTTTTTCCGGGGCTCCCGCAACAACAGCTTCGTCTGCTGGACTGGAGGGCGGCAGCTTCGACCGCCCCGGGCCACGGAGTTTGAACCAGCCCGTTCACGGAGCTCGGATTCAGCCGCGGGACTTGTTCACCATCACCCGGCGGGGTCACAACATCGGAGGCCTGGATCGCCTCAGCACAGAGGGAGAACAAGGAGGGAAGAGACAAGGACTTTGGGACTTTTGCCTTCCAGCACAGTGAGGAGGTGCCAGGTGGACTCACTGTGGTGGATGATGAACTGTGTTGAATGTGTGTTTTTGCTATTTATTCTGTGTTATGACTGCAAGGTTTAACCATCTCGTTGCACTGAAAAGTGCAATGACAATAACATTGAATCTGAATCTGAATGTGAATCTGTGGGATTCGTTGCCACAGACGGCGGTGGAGGCCACAAGTCAGTGGATATTGATTTTAAGGCAGAGATAGATAGATTGTTGATTAGTGCGGGTGTCAGGGGTTATGGGGAGAAGGCAGGAGAATGGGGTTGGGAGGGAGAGATAGATCAGCCGGGATTGAATGGCGGAGTGGACTCGATGGGTCGAATGGCCTCATTCTGCTCCGAGAACTTTGTGAGCTGGGGGAGGGGAGATAGGGAGAGGGGTAAAGAGAGGAGGGGGAGGAGAGAGAGATGGATAGAGAGAGAGAGAGAGAGAGAGAGAGAGAGAGAGAGAAGATGGGAAAGGAGAGATGAGGGGAGGGAGAGGGAGGGAAAGGGAGAGAGTAAGGTGGGGGAGGGAGGGAGAGGATGCAAGGAGAGGTTTGTGTGCAGTTTTCTCACCCCGCATCTTAGCTACTGCCAGTCTTCCATTGAAGTCAATGGGAGTGAAGCCCCGAACGGCATCTTAGCTACTGGCAGCGGTAGGCAGCCTTCATTTTTTTCCTCTCTCTCTCTCCCTCTTTCTTTCTCTTTCTCTCTCTCGCCTCCTCTGGCTTTGTCTTCTCCATCCCTTCTCTCTCTGTCCTTCTCTATCTATTTTCCCTCTCCTCTCCAGGGTGGCGGCTATCTTTGGTCAGGACTCTTCCATTGAAGTCAATGGGAGGTGAGTCCAGGGTGGCGGCCATCTTGACTGCTGGCACTCCCATTGAAGTAAAAGGGAGTGATGCCCAGCGCGGCCATGTTAGGTACTGGCAGCCCATGTGGACTATGTTTGTAGACCCTTAAAAGGGGGAATAGGGGGACACCGTTTCCAGTCACTCACTTGAATGGAGATGCGTCTTTTCTCCCGGTCACATTTCGCCCTCCCCCGCGGCCTAACAACTTGGATTGGTGCGGCCTTTTCCGGAGCTTCAGCTGAGGGCGCGGCGTGGACTTCTAACATCGCAGGGCCAGAAGAAAGCCTCCGACCGCCGGCCTGCTGGCTTCAATGTGGTGTGTCGTGGTTACAAGATTCAGAGTTGGATAAGATGACACAGACACGGATAATTCTTCAAGATGACGAAAAACCTTTATTTGCAAACAACGGCTGGGACACTCAGGGAAGACACCCGCCCGCCTGTCCGTTCTCCGACTGCTCTCAGATCACAGCAACAGGCTGCTTTTTATTACAGTTTTACAGCCGTATCTCCTCTAACTTATCTTGCATGCTCATACTCCTCTCGCATCAATCCATCTTCTATTCTGACATTCTAAACTCCAGTGAATACAAGCCTAGTGTTTTCAATCTTTCCTCATATGACATCGAAACAGAAAATAGGTGCAGGAGTAGGCCATTCGGTCCTTCGAGCCTGCACCGCCATTCAATATGATCATTGTCCCTATCCCGAGTGGGAGGAGAGTTAGCAGTAAGTCAGAGGGGGAAAACAGTTGAAAACTGAGAAATTTGTTTAGTAAATTGGTAAAATAGGCAATTTATCAGTTAATATAAGCAAGACGGCTCTGAGGGAGCGGCCTTGTGAGTAAAGTGTGAGTCTTTGGCTCGAAAGTCTTCGGTGAGGAGCCTGAGGAGAGGAGGCTACGCAAAACCGCTGGAGAGGGAGAGACATAGAAACATAGAAACATAGAAACATAGAAATTAGGTGCAGGAGTAGGCCATTCAGCCCTTTGAGCCTGCACCGCCATTCAATATGATCATGGCTGATCATCCAAAGGAGATGGACGAAAGGAGATGTCAAGCAAGCTGATTCAGTGTGAAGCTTGCAGTATGTGGGAGGTCAAGGACACTGCTGGAGCCTCTGGTTGCTACAAATGTGAGAAGTGCATCCAGGTACAGCTCCGGAAGGACCGTGTTGGGGATCTGGAGAAGCAAGTGGATGACCTCAGGTTCGTCCGAGAAACGGAGTCGTTCCTTGATGAGTCCTACAGTAAGATGGTTATACCTAACGTACTGAAGTGAGAAGGTGTGTGACGATGAGAAAGGGAGGAAAACATGGAATGCAAAGGTCCCCGGGTGTTGTACCTATTGTGAATAGGTTCGCCCACTTAGAAGCTGTCGGGACAGAAGACGATAACACACGGAGCGGCAGACTGGCTTGTGAAGCAAAAGGGCTGTTGAGCCAAAACCAAAGAGGCCAATGTCAGGCAACGCCATTGTAGTTGGAGACTCCATTGTGAGAGGTACAGACAGGGGTTTCTGCGGCAACAGACGGGAAGCGAGGATGTTGTGCTGCCTTCCTGGTGCCAGGATCCAGGATGTCACGGACAGAGTGCAGAAAATCCTCAAGGGTGGGCCTTTTTCAGAGGCCCACAGGAGCCGTTGGAAGAGGAGGAGGGGGAGGAGCGACACCCGACCGGTAAGCTTCAAAATCTAGCGCGGGGCTTGTTTTTTCAGAGGCCCACAGGAGCCGTTGGAAGAGGAGGAGGGGGAGGAGCGACACCCGACCGGTAAGCTTCAAAATCTAGCGCGGGGCTTGTTTTTTCAGAGGCCCACAGGAGCCGTTGGAAGAGGAGGAGGGGGAGGAGCGACACCCGACCGGTAAGCTTCAAAATCTAGCGCGGGGCTTGTTTTTACCTAAATCCATAACATTCCATTTGGAGAAGTGGGTTTTTTTGAGGAAGCCGCTGATTGGTGGGAAGTGGACCAGGGTAAGCAGCTGATTTACAGTCAGATCCCAGCAGTTTGTAGTAATTTTATATTGTGTTGCTATTGTATCCTGTGTAAGGGGGGCAGTATGAAGGCCAGGGCAGTGTACTGTTCTGGATGTCAGATGTGGGAGGTCAGGGAATCTGATAGCCCTCCAGACGTACACATCTGCGCCAGGTGTGTCGAGATGGGGCTCCTAAAGGATCGTGTTAGGAACCTGGAGCAGCAGCTCGACGACCTCCGTCTGGTCAGGGAGAGTGAGGAGGTCATAGAGAGGAGCTACAGGGAGGTAGTCACTCCCAGACCACAGGAGGCAGACAAGTGGGTCACGGTTAGGAAGGGCAAGGGGCAGAGGCAGGGGCTAGAGAGTACCCCTGTGACCGTACAACTGGAAAATAGGTACTCGGGTTTGAGTACGATTGGAGGGGACAGCCTAGCTGGGGGCAACAACAGCGGCCGGGCCTCCGGCACAGAGACCGGCCCTGATGCTCAGAAGGGTAGCAAAAAAGAGGAGGGCAATTGTAATAGGGGACTCTATAGTTAGGGGGTCGGATAGGCGATTCCGTGGACGCAGTCGGGAGACCCGGATGGTAGTTTGCCTCCCTGGTGCCAGGGTCTCGCATGTGTCAGAACGTGTCCAAAAGATTCTGATAAGGGAGGGAGAGGAGCCTGATGTTGTGGTACACATAGGTACCAATGACATAGGCAGACAAAGTGACGAGGTCCTGAAGGGAGAATTTAGGGAGTTGGGGGGAAAGTTAAAGAGAAGGACCAAAAGGGTAACGATTTCAGGATTACTGCCTGTGCCGCGTGACAGTGAGAGTAGGAATGAAATGAAAATGAGGTGGAGGCTAAATGCGTGGCTGAGGGACTGGTGCAGTGAGCAGCGATTCAAGTTTCTTGATCACTGGGACCTCTTTTGGGGAAGGCATGATCTGTACGCAGAGGACGGGTTGCACTTGAACCCGAAGGGGACCAATATCCTGGCAGGGAGATTTGCAAAGGCTACTGGGGAGACTTTAAACTAGAAAGGCTGGGGGGAGGGACTCGGGTAGAGGGGGCTATGGGACAGGGTGTGGGGCAAGAGACAGAGAAGGGAAGCACTCGGACCCAAAATTTAGGCAAGAAAGATGAAAAAGATAATAGACAGAGAATAAAGGATGGTGGGTTTATAAAATGTGCATATTTTAATGCTAGGAGCATTGTAGGAAAGGTGGATGAACTTAGAGCCTGGATTGACACCTGGAAATATGATGTTGTGGCAATCAGTGAAACATGGTTGCAGGAGGGCTGTGATTGGAAACTAAATATTCCAGGATTTCGTTGCTTCCGGGGTGATAGAATTGGAGGGACCAGAGGTGGAGGTGTTGCATTGCTTGTCAGAGAGGATATTACAGCAGTGCTTTGGCAGGATAGATTAGAGGGTTCGTCTAGGGAGGCTATTTGGGTGGAACTGAGAAGTGGGAATGGTGTAGCAACACTTTTAGGGGTGTACTATAGACCGCCAAATGGGGAGCGAGAATTGGAAGAGCAAATATGTAAGGGGATAGCAGATATTAGTAGTAAGCACAAGGTAGTGATTGTGGGAGATTTCAATTTCCCAAAAATAGACTGGGAAACACATTCTGTAAATGGGCTGGATGGTTTGGAGTTTGTAAAATGTGTGCAGGATAGTTTTTTGCAGCAGTACATAGAGGTACCGACCAGAGAAGGGGCAGTGCTGGACCTCCTGTTAGGAAATGAGGCAGGACAGGTGACGGAGGTATGCGTTGGTGAGCACTTCGGGACCAGTGATCACAATACCATTAGTTTCAATATAATTATGGAGCGAGTCAGAACAGGACCTAGAGTGGAGATTTTTTGATTGGAGAAAGGCTAACTTTGAGGGAATGCGTGAGGATTTTAAAGGAGTGAATTGGGACACTTTGTTTCATGGGAAGGATGTAGAAGAGAAATGGAGGACATTTAAAGGGGAAATTGTAAGAGTACAGAATCTTTATGTCCCTGTTAGGTTGAAAGGAAATAGTAAAAATTGGAAAGAGCCATGGTTTTCAAGGGAAATTAGACACTTGTTTCGAAAAAAAAGAGATATCTACAATAATTATAGGAGGCATGGAGTAAATGAGGTGCTAGAGGAGTATAAAGAATGTAAAAAGAATCTTAAGAAAGAAATTAGGAAGGCTAAAAGAAGATATGAGGTTGCTTTGGCAAGAAAGGTGAAAGTAAATCCAAAGGGTTTCTACAGCTATATTAATAGCAAAAGGATAACGAGGGATAAAATTGGACCATTAGAGAACCAGAATGGACAGCTATCTGCAGAGCCAAAAGAGATGGGGGAGATATTGAACAATTTCTTTTCTTCGGTATTCACCAAGGAGAAGGATATTGAACTCTGTGAGGTAAGGGAAAAAAGTAGAGTAGCTATGGAAACTATGAGATTCAAAGAGGAGGAAGTACTGACACTTTTGAAAAATATAAAGGTGGATAAGTCTCCAGGTCCTGACAGGATATTCCCTAGGACATTGAGGGAAGTTAGTGTAGAAATAGCAGGAGCTATGACAGAAATATTTCAAATGTCATTAGAAACGGGAATAGTGCCGGAGGATTGGCGTACTGCGCATGTTGTTCCATTGTTTAAAAAGGGTTCAAAGAATAAACCTAGCAATTATAGACCTATTAGTTTGACGTCAGTGGTGGGCAAATTAATGGAAAGGATACTTAGAGATAATATATATAAGCATCTGGATAAACAGGGTCTGATCAGGAACAGTCAACATGGATTTGTGCCTGGAAGGTCATGTTTGACAAACCTTCTTGAATTTTTTGAAGCGGTAACTAGGGAAATTGATGAGGGTAAAGCAGTGGATGTTGTCTATATGGATTTCAGTAAGGCCTTTGACAAGGTTCCCCATGGAAGGTTGGTTCAGAAGGTTCAATCTTTGGGTGTTAATGGCGGAGTAGCAAGATGGATTCAACAGTGGCTGAATGGGAGATGTCAGAGAGTAATGGTGGATGGCTGTTTGTCAGGTTGGAAGCCGGTGACCAGTGGGGTGCCTCAAGGATCTGTGTTGGGTCCACTGTTGTTTGTCATGTACATCAATGATCTGGATGATGGGGTGGAAAATTGGATAAGTAAGTATGCAGATGATACTAAGATAGGTGGTGGGTACACAAAAAGCTGGAGAAACTCAGCGGGTGCAGCAGCATCTAAGGAGCGAAGGAGATAGGCGACGTTTCGGGCCGAGACCCTTCTTCAAACTGGTCAGGGATCAGGGAAACGAGAGATATAGACGGTGATGTGGAGAGATAAGGAACAATGAGTGAAAGATATGCAAAAAAGTATCGGTGATAAAGGGAACAAGCCATTGTAAGCTGTTTGTGGTGTGAAAATGAGAAGCTGGTGCGACTGGGGTGGGGGAGGGAGATAGAGATAGAGGGAATGCCAGGGCCCGAGGGCTGAGGGAGAGGTGGGAAGGGGAGGAGACAGCAAGGGTTAACAGAATTGAGAAAATTCAATATTCAAGCCCAAAGGATGCAGACTCCCCAAGCGGAATATGAGGTGCTGTTCCTCCAGCTTGCGGTGTTGCTCACTCTGGCCGTGGAGGAGGCCCAGGACCGAGAGGTCGGATGTGGAATGGGAGGGGGAGTTGAAGTGCTGAGCCACCGGGAGGTCGGGTTGGTTATTGCGGACCGAGCGGAGGTGTTCGGCGAAGCGATCGCCAAGCCTCCGCTTGGTCTCACCGATATAGATCATCTGGCATCTGGAGCAGCGGATGCAGTAGATGAGGTTGGAGGAGGTGCAGGTGAACCTCTGTCGGACCTGGAAGGACTGCTTGGGTCCCTGAAAGGAGTGGAGGGGGGAGGTGAAGGGACAAGTGTTGCATTTCTTGCGGTTGCAAGGGAAAGTGCCCGGGGAAGGGGTAGAGTGGGAGGGGAGGGAAGAATGGACAAGGGAGTTGCGGAGGGAGCGGTCTTTGCGGAAGGCAGACAGGGGGGGAGATGGGAAGATGTGGCGTGTGGAGGGGTCACGTTGGAGGTGGCGAAACTGGCGGAGGACTATATGTTGTATTTGCCGGCTGGTGGGGTGAAAGGTGAGGACCAGGGGGACTCTGCCCTGTTTGCGAGTGGGGGAATGGGGAGCGAGGGCAGTGTTGCGGGGTATGGAGGAGACCCTGGTGCGAGCCTCATCAATAGTGGGGGAGGGGAATCCCCGTTCTCTGAAGAATGAGGCCATTTGTGATGACCTGGTGTGGAACACCTCATCCTGGGAGCAGATGCGGCGTAGACGGAGGAATTGGGAATAGGGGATGGAGTCCTTACAGGAAGCAGGGTGGGAGGAAGAGTAGTCCAGGTAGCTGTGGGAGTCAGTAGGTTTGTAGTGGATGTCGGTCAGGAGCGTATCACCTGCAATAGAGATGGTGAGGTCAAGGAATGGTAGGGAAGTGTTGGAAATGGTCCAAGTGTATTTGAGTGCCGGATGGAAGTTGGCGGTGAAATGGATGAAGTCAGTCAGTTGTGTGTGGGTGCAGGAGGTGACACCAAAGCAGTCGTCGATGTAACGGAGGTAGAGGTCGGGGATGGGGCCCTGGTACGCCGAGAACAAGGATTGTTCGACGTACCCAACAAAGAGGCAAGCGTAGCTGGGGCCCATGCGTGTCCCCATAGCTACGCCTTGTGTTTGGAGGAAATGGGAGGAATCAAAAGAGAAGTTATTGAGGGTAAGGACCAACTCTGCTAGGCGGAGGAGGGTGTCAGTGGACGGGTATGGGTTGCTCCTCTGGTCGAGGAAGAACCGGAGGGCTTTGAGACCGTCCTGGTGGGGGATGGAGGTGTAGAGTGACTGGACGTCCATGGTAAAGATGAGAGGATGGGGGCCTGGAGAATGGAATGCACGGAGCCGACGGAGAGTGTCTGAGGTGTCTTGAATATAGGTGGGGAGGGATTTAACAAAGGGGGATAGGATGGCGTCAAGGTATGTGGACATTTGTTCGGTGGGGCACGAACAGGCAGAGACAATGGGTCTGCCAGGGCAGTCGGGTTTGTGGAATTTTGGGGAGAAGGTAAAAATCGGGCCGTGCGGGGCTGGGAAACGATGAGGTCGGAGGCTCGGTGGGGTAGGGAGCCCGAGCTGATGAAGTTGGTTATGGTGCTCGAGATGGTGGCCTGGTGTTCGTCAGTGGGGTCATGGTCCAGGGGTAAGTAGGAGGAGGTGTCCGAGAGTTGGCGCGCGGCCTCCGCTTTGTAGAGATCGACGCGCCAGACTACCACGGCACCTCCCTTGTCGGCGGGTTTGATAACCCAGTCTGGGTTGTTACGGAGTGAGTCGATGGCAGTACGTTCAGGGCTGGAGAGATTGGAGTGAGACAGGGGGTGGAGAAGTCGAGGCGGTTGATGTCCCGACGGCAGTTCTGGATAAATAGTTCTACAGCCGGAAGGCTACGAGGGGGGTTCCAAGTGGAGGCGGTGCGTGGGAGACAGGAAAAGGGATTATCAGTGGGGGGCGAGGGCTTCTTCCCGTGGAAGAACGCTGTGAGGCGGAGGCGACGGTAGAAGAGCTCCAAGTCGTGGTGGGCGCGGAACTCATTGAGGTGGGGACGGAGGGGGACAAAGGTGAGACCTCTGCTGAGGACAGACCGTTCGATGTCGGAGAGGGGGAGGTCCGGGGGGATGGTGAACACGCGGCAAGGATGGGGGTTGTGGCCGGAGGAAGGCAGGTGAGTGAACTGAGGACGGAGCGTTGTGTGGTGGAGGGTGGTCAGGGGGTGGGGGGGTATGGGGGCTGTGGTGTGGGTGGGGAAGAGCAGGGGTTACATGGTAGGGGGGGGGTGGGGAAGACCTAGTGGAATAGCCACTAAGGTTACTGGGGCTGGGGAGACGGGCACTAGGACCCAGTGCCGTTAAAGACAGAGTGGTGGGGGGCGTTAGCAACGTGGAGGCTTCAGGCCCACTGCAGAGTCCAGTCTGCAGGTGAGGCGACAGCCGCAGGCTGCTGGAGGGCGGTGGAGAGTCGTGGGTCGGCGGACCCGAAGGTGTGAGTCCGCGGGCA
This sequence comes from Okamejei kenojei, assembly GCA_035221665.1. NCBI lineage: Eukaryota > Metazoa > Chordata > Chondrichthyes > Rajiformes > Rajidae > Okamejei > Okamejei kenojei. The sequence continues at coordinate 33,920 of JAVHYY010000313.1, read as the reverse complement.
GTGGAGTCGGGGGTCGGCGGGCGATGCGTTGGAGGTCCCGGTGGGCGGGTGGTCGGTCCGACCGGTGAGGCGGCGAGATGAGTGGCGTGCTGTGCGGCGGCCATGTTCGGGAGCCCGGTCCGGCGACGATGCAAGGTGAGGCGGGTGCGGCTGTGGTCTTCGGCGGGCCCAGTACACTGGCGATGCTGGATGGGCCCGATGCGGCGATGGAGTTAGGTGGTTCCAGGGGACGGCGAGGTTCGGCAGTCGCGTTGTGCTGGTGATGGGCGGTGGAATCGGGGAGGGGGAGATAAACAGAGTTACCGGGCAGGCAGCGGGGCTGGCATCATCAGTAGGCAGGTGGAGGTCGGCGGCAGCATCGGCGTGGAGGTCGGTGAAGGTGGCGTCCTGGTGAGTCCTGGAGGCGCTCCTCGTGGCCAAGATGGCGTCGGGGGACTCAGGCCGGCGGCTCGGGCCAGAGTTGGGGCCCGGGGCCTGCGGGCGGTCGAGTCGGGGATTGTCGATGGCTGGAACGGCCTGGAGGCGGGCTAATTCAGGTCCTTGGTGGAGGTAAGGTGGGACAGGAATTGTTGATTGAAGCGGTGGATCTTCCGGAGGATGTAGTGTAGTTGGGGTCCGTTGCAGGTCTGGGTGAGAGAGGCCCGAAGTTTCGGGAGCGTCAATGCGAGGTCCTGCTGGTGTCGGCGCATTGCAACCAGGGTGGATCTTAGTGCCCGGTTGGAGAATTGTACAGTGTGGCAGCAGATGGCCCGTCGGTACCGATAGTCCGGCTGGGGTCCGAACTGGGACGCAGGGAATTGGAGCTGGAATCCACGGGGTATGAGATGGAGGCGCAGGCAAGCCCCGAGGAAGCAGATGTGGCTGTGGTATCGAGTCTGGGTGAGGATGTGGTCGTAGAGTTGGAGAGAAGGGGTATCACAGAGGGGGAGCAGTTAGAGAGGAGGTTGTGAAACTGTCTCCGTAGGGAGGAGGAGAACTTCTTCAAAGTAGGCATACCTTGAGGAGATATCGCAGTGGAGTAGACAAAGTTTTAAAGAAGGAACTGCAGATGCTGGAGAATCGAGGGTACACAAAAAGCTGGAGAAACTCAGCGGGTGCAGCAGCATCTAAGGAGCGAAGGAGATAGGCGACATTTCGGGCCGAGACCCTTCTTCAGACTGGTCAGGGATCAGGGAAACGAGAGATATAGACGGTGATGTGGAGAGATAAGGAACAATGAGTGAAAGATATGCAAAAAAGTATCGGTGATAAAGGGAACAAGCCATTGTAAGCTGTTTGTGGTGTGAAAATGAGAAGCTGTGTGCGACTGGGGTGGGGGAGGGAGATAGAGATAGATGGAATGCCAGGGCCCGAGGGCTGAGGGAGAGGTGGGAAGGGGAGGAGACAGCAAGGGTTAACAGAATTGAGAAAATTCAATATTCAAGCCCAAAGGATGCAGACTCCCCAAGCGGAATATGAGGTGCTGTTCCTCCAGCTTGCGGTGTTGCTCACTCTGGCCGTGGAGGAGGCCCAGGACCGAGAGGTCGGATGTGGAATGGAGGGGGAGTTGAAGTGCTGAGCCACCGGGAGGTCGGGTTGGTTATTGCGGACCGAGCGGAGGTGTTCGGCGGCGAAGCGATCGCCAAGCCTCCGCTTGGTCTCACCGATATAGACCATCTGGCATCTGGAGCAGCGGATGCAGTAGATGAGGTTGGAGGAGGTGCAGGTGAACCTCTGTCGGACCTGGAAGACTGCTTGGGTCCCTGAAAGGAGTGGAGAGGGGAGGTGAAGGGACAAGTGTTGCATTTCTTGCGGTTGCAAGGAAAGTGCCCGGGGGAAGGGGTAGAGTGGGAGGGGAGGAAGAATGGACAAGGGAGTTGCGGAGGGAGCGGTCTTTGCGGAAGGCAGACAGGGGGGGGGAGATGGGAAGATGTGGCGGGTGGAGGGGTCACGTTGGAGTGGCGAAACTGGCGGAGGACTATATGTTGTATTTGCCGGCTGGTGGGGTGAAAGGTGAGGACCAGGGGGACTCTGCCCTGTTTGCGAGTGGGGGAATGGGGAGCGAGGGCAGTGTTGCGGGGTATGGAGGAGACCCGATAAGTTTAAGATAGGTGGTATTGTGGATAATGAAGTAGATTCTCAAAGTCTACAGAGAGATTTGGGCCATTTGGAAAAGTGGGCTGAAAGATGGCAGATGGAGTTTAATGCTGATAAGTGTGAAGTGCTACATCTTGGCAGGACAAATCAAAATAGGACGTACATGGTAAATGGTAGGGAATTGAGGAATGCTGTGGAACAGAGGGATCTAGGAATAACTGTGCATAGTTCCCTGAAGGTGGAATCGCATGTAGATAGGGTGGTAAAGAAAGCCTTTGGTGTGCTGGCCTTTATAAATCTGAGCATTGAATATAGGAGTAGGGAAGTAATGTTAAAATTGTACAAGGCATTGGTAAGACCAATTCTGGAGTATGGTGTACAATTTTTGGTCGCCTAGTTATAGGAAGGATGTCAACAAAATAGAGAGAGTACAGAGGAGATTTACTGGAATGTTGCCAGGGTTCCAGCAACTATGTTACAGAGAAAGGTTGAACAAGTTAGGTCTCTATTCTTTGGAGCGCAGAAGGTTAAGGGGGGACTTGATTGAGGTCTTTAAAATGATGAAAGGGATAGACAGAGTTGACGTGGATAAGCTTTTCCCATTGAGGGTAGGGAAGATTCAAACAAGAGGGCATGACATGAGAATTAAGGGACAGAAGTTTAGGGGTAACGTGAGGGGGAACTTCTTTACTCAGAGGGTGGTGGCTGTGTGGAATGAGCTTCCAGCAGAGGTGGTGGAGGCAGGATCGATTTTAACATTTAAAAGTAAAGTGGATAGGTATATGGACGTGAAGGGAATGGAGGGGTATGGTCTGAGTGCAGGTAGATGGGACTAGGGGAAAACAAATGGTCGGCACGGACTGGAAGGGCCGAGAGGTCCTGTTTCCGTGCTGTAATTGTTATATGGTTATATGGTTATATGGGTGAAGGTGAACAGCCGCAAGTGGTAGCATGTCGGCACAAACGATGTCGGAAAGAAGGGGATTAATATTCTGCAGCATGACTTTAGAGAGCTCGGAAAAATGCTGAAAAGCAGGACCTCCAGGGTTGTTATCTCCGGTTTGCTTCCAGTTCCTCGTGCTGGTGAGAGCAGGAACAGGGAGATACGGGACCTGAATGTGTGGCTGAGGAACTGGTGCAGGGGGCAGGAGTTTAGATTCTTAGATCACTGGGATCTGTTTTGGAGTAAGGGGGAACTGTACAAAAGGGACGGATTGCATCTTAACAGGTGGAGGACCAGCATTCTGGCAGGCAGGTTTGCCACTGCTACACGGGTGGTTTTAAACTGAATAAGGGGAGTGGGGTATGAGATGGGATAGTTGAAGACAGAGTTAAAATGAAAGAGAGTAAAAGAATGAATTAACGGGAAAGGAAGCTCACAAAGGGATAGGACAGTATGGCCATGTGTAATAAGGTCGATGTGAAAGGTGAGATGCGTAAAGAATTAAAAGTATTGTATATGAATGCGCGTGTATAAGTAGATGACCTTGACGCTCAGTTAGAGGTTGGTAGATATGATATTGTGGGGATTACTGAGACGTGGATGCAGGAGGATCGGGCCTGGGAACTTAATATTCAGGGTTATTCATCCTATAGAAAGGACAGGCAGGTGGGCAGAGGAGGGGGGGGGGGGGTTAGCTCTGCTGCTGAAGGATGGAATTCAGTCCCTTGCGAGGGAAGACATAGGGTCTGACGAGGTAGAGTCACTGTGGATTGAGTTGAGGAATTGTAAAGGCAAGAAGACACTAATTGATGTTATCTACAGACCCCCAAATAGTAGCTCGAATGTAGGGTGTAAGTTGCAACAGGAGTTAAAACTGGCATGTAACAAAGGTGTGGTGCTGTGGTGATGGGGGATTTCAATATGCAGGTAGAGTGGGAAAATCAGGTTGATTCAGGACCACAAGCAAGGGTATTTGTAGAATGCCTCCGAGATGGATTCTTGGAGCAGCTTGTAATGGAGCCAACCAGAGAAAAGTCAATTCTGGATTTGGTGTTGTCCAATGAACCAGATATGATAAGAGAACTCGAGGTAAAGGAACCGCTTGGAGGTAGTGATCATAATATGATTAGTTTTAATCTTCAATTTGCGAAGGAGAACGTTAAATCGGAAGTGGCAGTGATGCAGTTGAACAAAGGGGACTATGAAGGCATGAGATGGGAGCTGGCAAAAGTAGACTGGAACGGGATCCTAGCAGGAATGACAGTGGAACAGCAATGGCAGGAATTTCTGGGTATAATCCGGAAGAAGCAGGATCATTTCATTCATTCCAAAAATGAAGAAAGATTCTAAGGGGAGCAGGAGGCAACTGAGAATAAGAGAATTTAGGGATAGAATAGAACGAAAAGAAAAGATGTATAACACAGCAAATAGTAGCCGGAAGCCAATGGATTTGGAAACTTCCATAGGACAGCAGAAGGGAACAAAACGGGACAGAGGTTTCGGGGTAACGTGAGGGGGAACTTCTTTACTCAGAGGGTGGTGGCTGTGTGGAATCAGCTTCCAGCAGAAGTGGTGGAGGCAGGATCGATTTTAACATTTAGGAGTAAAGTCGATAGGTATATGGACGTGAAAGGAATGGAGGGGTATGGTCTGAGTGCAGGTAGATGGGACTAGGGGAAAACAAATGGTCGGCACGGACTGGAAGGGCCGAGAGGGCCTGTTTCCGTGCTGTAATTGTTATATGGTTATATGGTTATATGGTTAAAACGGGCAATACAGGCTGAAAAGATGAAGTACGAAGCTGGCCAGGAATATAAAGAAGGACAGTAAAAGCATCTTTAGATATGTTAAGGGAAAAGAGTAGCAAAGTCAAATGTGGGACCCTTGAAGGCAGACACGGGTGAAATAATTATGGGCAACAAGGAAATGGCAGAAGAGTTGAATAGGTACTTCGGATATGTATTTACTAAGGAAGACACAAACAATCTCCCAGATGTAATGGAGGACAGAGGATCTATGGGGGTAGAGGAACTGAAATAAATTTTCATTAGGCGAGAAATAGTATTGGGTAGGCTAATGGGACTGAAGGATGATAAATCACCTGGGCCTGATGGTCAGCATCCCACAGTCCTCATGCAGGTGGCTCTAGAAATAGTGGATGCATTGGTGATCATTTTCCAATGTTCAATAGATTCAGGATCAGTTCCTGTGGATTGGAGGATAGCTGATGTTATCCCACTTTTCAAGAAAGGAGCGAGAGAGAAAAAGGGGAATTACAGACCAGTTAGCCTGACTTCGGTGGTGGGAAAGTTGCTGGAGTCAATTATTAAAGAGGTAATAATGGGGCATCTGGATAGCAGTAAAAGGATTAGTCCAAGTTAACATGGATTTATGAAAGGGAAATCATGCTTGACTAATCTTCAGGAAATTTTTGAGGACGTGACAAGTAAAATGGATGAAGTGTTCCAGTGGATGTAGTGTATCTAGACTTTCAGAAAGCCTTTGATAAGATCCCGCACGGGAGGCTGGTGACTAAAATTAGAGCACATTGTAGGTTGTTGACATGGATAGAAAGTTGGTTGGCAGACCAGAAGCTAAGAGTAGGAGTGAACTGGTCCATTTCAGAATGGCAGGCAGTGGCGAGTGGTGTTCCGCAAGGCTGGGTGTTGGTGCCGCATCTGGTTAACATACAGTGGCTTGCAAAAGTTTTCATACCCCTTGAACTTTTCCACATTTTGTCACGTTACAACTACAAACGTAAATGTATTTTATTGGGATTTCATGTGATCGACCAACACAAAGTGGTGCATAATTGTGAAGTGGAAGGAAAATGATACATGGTTTCCAAATTTTATTACAAATAAAAAACTGAAAAGTGTGGCGTGCAAAAGTATTCTGCCCCCCTTGAGTCAATACTTTGTAGAACCACCTTTCGCTGCAATTACAGCTGCAAGTCTTTTGGGGTATGTCTCTACCAGCTTTACACATCTAGAGACTGAAATGTTTTCCCATTCTTCTTTGCAAAATAGCTCAAGCTCAGTCAGATTGGATGGAGAGCGTCTGTGAAAACCAATTTTCAAGTCTTGCCAGAGATTCTCAATTGGATTTAGGTCTGGACTTTGAATGGGCCATTCTAACACATGAATATGCTTTGACCAAACCATTCCATTGTAGCTCTGGCTGTATGTTTAGGATCGTTGTCCTGCTGGAAGGTGAACATCCACTCCAGTCTCAAGTCTTTTGCAGACTCTAACAGGTTTTCTTTCAAGATTGCCCTGCATTTGGCTCCATCCATCTTCCCATCAACTCGGACCAGCTTCCCTGTCCCTGCTGAAGAAAAGCATCGCCACGGCATGATGCTGCCACCATCATATTTCACAGTGGGAATGGTGTGTTCAGCCTGATGTGCAGTGTTAGTTTTCCGCCACACATAGCGTTTTGCATGTAGGCCAAAAACTTCAATTTTGGTCTCATCAGACCAGAGCACCTTCCCCCACATGTTTGCTGTGTCCCCCACATGGCTTGTAGCAAACTGCAAACGGGACTTATTATAGCTTTGTTTCAAAAATGGCTTTCATCTTGCCACTGTTCCATAAAGGCCCGATTTGTGGAGTGCACGACTAATAGTTGTCCTGTGGACAGATTCTCCCACCTGAGCTGTGGATCTCTGCAGCTCCTCCAAAGTTACCATGGGCCTCTTGGCTGCTTCTCTGATCAATGCCCTCCTTGCCCGGCCTGTCAGTTTAGGTGCATGGCCATGCCTTGGTAGGTTTGCAGTTGTGCCATACAGTTTCCATTTTCGGATGATGGATTGAACAGTGCTCTGTGAGATGTTCAAAGCTTGGGATATTTGTTTATAACCTAACCCTGCTTTAAACTTCTCCACAACTTTATCCCTGACCTGTCTGGTGTGTTCCTTGGGCTTCATGATGCTGTTTGTTTACTAATGTTATCTAACAAACCTCTGAGGCCGTCACAGAACAGCTGTATTTATACTGAGATTAGATTATACACAAGTGGACTCTATTTACTAATTAGGTGACTTATGAAGGCAATTGGTTGCACTGGATTTTATTTAGGGGTATCAGAGAAAAGGGGGCGGAATACCTTTGCACGCCACACTTTTCAGTTTTTTAATTGTAAAAAAAATGTGAAAACCATGTATTATTGCCGTTCCACTTCAAAATTATGCCCCACTTTGTGTTGGTCTATCACATAAAATCCCAATAAAATACATTTACGTTTGTGGTTGTAACGTGACAAAATGTGGAAAAGTTCAAGGGGTATGAAAACTTTTGCATGCCACTGTATATATTAATGATTTGGAAGAGGGAATCAGGAGCAACACTAACACGTTTGCGGATGACATAAAGCTGGCTGGCATTGTGAACTGTGAAGAGGATGTTAGGAGGTTGCAAGGTAACGTGGACAGGCTGAGTGAGTGGGCAAATGTGTGACAGATACAGTATCTATCTATATTACTAAAAGTCTGATCTTGACAGCTTTTGGCCCACTGTGGTGCGATTTCCGAGAGTACGCCGCCACTTACGGCCGTCACTTTTGGCCACCTCGGTCAGAGGTAGCCTCCGCCATGCTGGACCTGAGGATTTTTCCCATCGATGAAAGATGAGAGATATTAATGTTTAAAAAAATCTCCGTTCACTCTGCTGCTCTTGCTGGCGGCAGGGGTAGGAACTATAAAACCTCACTCAGTCTCTGCCAGACCTAGGAAGCGAGAGGGTCACGGTTCTCTGAGCTGCGAATCTTGCTCGCTTGCTCAGTGTTTTTTTCCCGCAATTGCTTGGCGTTTTTAAAATTGCTTTTCAGCGAACTGATGTGTTTTTGTCAGCTTGCTCAGTGTTCCCCCCCCCCCCCCCCCATTTTCAAATGGCTTGCTTAAAACAGTTTTTGGATGGATAAAGCGCAGGAACATTTTAATGGATCAGAACTGTGTTCTTTTCAAAATTGGCGCTCATTCTGTGATTTTCGTTTGGTTGCAAGATGGCGCCGGTTAGCGGCATGCTGGCGTTGAGTGCGTCATTTCAGGTTTGAGAGGGTGAAGTCAAGATATCGCCGAGTGCCGGCGCTGTTGAATAATTCATGAGCTTACCGCTCTCTATGGTGAGTGTGTTTGTTGGATGTTATTTAAAGCACGATTTTGCTTCAGCAGCAGCCTCTACATGAGGCTTTAAACGTTTGAATAATTTGGTTTACACTGTATGTTTACCACGTTCTGAAGTTACTTGGCATTTTAGTATTGGGTGGGAGTGTGTGAGTGAGTGTGTTTTTTTCAGAAAATGTATTGGTTGTAAAGAATTTGCAAATTAGTTTCTCTTGGCTGTTAAAAAAATGTCTTCAGTAAATGTATTGGTTGTAAAGTGGTTTCAAATTCGTTTCTCTTGGCTTTAATATATTTTTTCTGAAAACGTATTGGTTGTAAAGTATTTGCAAGTTTGTTTGCCTTGGCTTTTAAAATGGTTGCAACATTTTTCGGATGGATAAAGCATGAATAAACATTTTATTAGATCAGAACTGTGCTTAATATTAAAATTGGCGCTCATTCTGTGATTTTCGCTTTGTTGCAAGTTGACGCGGCCGACGTCATTTCCGGTTAACGACATGCTGGCGCTGAGTGCGTCATTTCCGGTTCGTGGCAAGCAGCGAGAGGGTGAAGATGATGAAATTGAAATCCCACAAGACATGTTTCTATCAGCAGAAACACTGGAGGATTGTATTGATTTCATCTATCCCACATTTGACAATCCTGCAGAAATATTCTAAAACAATTGTATCTTGGTTCCTCACAACGATACCATGAGCAGCATCAATGCGACACGCATCAAACGCTTCCTGGAATCGTTAAGGAGTACTTTTCTTTCAATGCTGTCACTCAGGTTTTCTTTCTTAAAATTTGACCGCTGAATTTCTCTATATTAAAATTGTCTCTTTTTATCAACATGAAATAGTCATCAAGAGGCAGTGAGCAGCAGAACACGACACGAGAAACAACAAGAAATAACTTACTAATCTCATCTTTAACATTTAAATTGTTCTTATATTTTAAGAGTGATTCACCTTTTAAACTTTAATAAATCATTTTTCCACTTTTGATGCCTGTGTGTTCTTCATCGCAGTGGGGAATCTAATGGGCAGGAATGGCTGCTCTGTGGGGAGCCACTAAGAGTGCATGGGGGGAGGTTGTGGGGAGATGCACTGAATGCGTGGGGGGGGGGTGGCAAGGAGCAGAGTGGGGCGGATGAAGGGAGGAGGGGTGAGGGGTGCTGAGTGAAATGCCAGCGTACAAGGCGTGAGTGACTGAACTGCCTACATACCAGCTGTGACTGACTACACTTCCAGCCCATCAGCCGTAAGTAAGTGAACTGCCAACCCACCAGCCGTAAATGACTGAACTGCCAGCCCAATAGTCCATCAGTCAACCCTCTCCCCCTTCTCTCTCACACAGTCTGTCACCTGTTTTGATAGAATTTCTGGCAGTTTCTCAGCTGCCAGCCTGGCAGGTCCAAGTGGCTGTACTGCCAGGCCTCGGTGACTGAGCTGCCAGCCCAAGAATCCATTCGACACACAATGTCTATACTAGCCCTCTGGAAACCAGTACCTTTGGCCCACAACACCCATACTAGCGCAAAAATAAGCCACCCCCCCCCCCCCCACTGGCGAGCAATATAGGAATTGGTGGAGAGGTGGAATATTACGTTGGGTGACCAGCCCTCCCGTGTGATGCTGGGATCCAACGGGTCCCACTTAGTCTAGTAATATAGATAAATGTGAGGTTACCCACTTTGGCGGCAAAAACAAGCATGCAGATTATTATCTCAATGGGGTTAGGTTAGGTAGGGGGAGGTACAGCGAGACCTGGGCTTTCTTGTACACGGGTCACTGAAAGTTGGCTTACAGGTACAGCAGGCAGTGTAGAAAGCTAATGGAATGTTGGCCTTCATAACAAGAGAATTTCAGTATAGTTGTAAAGAGGTTCTTCTGCGGTTGTATAGGGCTCTGGTGAGACCACATCTGGAGTATTGTGTACAGTTTTGGTCTCCTAATTCGAGGAAAGACATCCTTGTGATTCAGGCAGTGCAGCATAGGTTCACGAGATTGATCCCTGGGATGGCGGGACTGTCATATGCGGAAAGATTGAAAAGACTAGGCTTGCATTCACTGGAGTCTAGAAGGATAAGGGGGGATCTTATAAAAACATGTACAATTATAAAAGACTGGATGCTAGATGCAGGAAAAATGTTTCCAATGTTGGGCAAGTCCAGAACCAGGGGCCACAGTCTTAGAATAAAGTTGAAGCCATTTGAGACTAAGGTGAGAAAAAACTTTTCACCCACAGAGTTGCGAAATTATGGAACTCCCTGCCACAGAGGACCGTCACTGGATGGATTTAAAAGAGAGTTAGATAGAGCTCTGGGGGCTGGTGGAGTCAAGGGATATGGGGAGAAGGCAGGCACGGGTTCTTGATAGGGGCGATCAGCCATTATCACAACGAATGGCGGTGCTGGCTCAAGGGCTGAATGGCCTCCGCCTGCACCTATTTTCTATGTTTCTATGTTTCTATGTTTGCGTTGAAAATGAAAAAGCTAGTTTTCTTCATGCAAAGGGTGGTTTGCTTTGAAATTGCAAAAGGTGGTTTGCGTTGAAAATGCAAATGGTGGTTTGCTTTGAAAAAGGAAAAGGTTTGCTTTGAAAATGCAAAACGTGTGCTTTGAAAACTCAAAAGGTTTGCTTTGAAAATGCGGAGGTTTGGGTTGAAAATGCAAAAGGTGGTTTGCTTTGAAAATGCAAAAGGTGGGCTTCAGGAAAGTGCGGATCTCAAAGTTCATCCAATCACCAAAAAGGTGGTTTGGTATGCAAATGCAAGAGGTTTGGGTTGAAAATGTAAAATGTTTGGTTTGAAAATGCAAAAGGTTTGCTTTGAAAATGCAAAATGTTTGCCTTGAAAATGCAAAAAGACTGTTGGTTTGAAAATGCAAAAGGAGGTTTGGTTTGAAAATGCAAACGGTGGTTTGATTTGAAAATGCAAAAAGTGTTTGCGTTTAAAATGCAATAGTGGTTTGCTTAAAAATGCAAAAAGGTGGTTTGTTTTGAAAATGCGAATGGTGTTTTGCTTTGAAAATACAACCGGAGGTTTGGTTTGAAAATGCAACTGGTGGTTTGGTTTGAAAATGCAATTGGAGGTTTGGTTTGAAAATGCAAACGGTGGTTTGATTTTAAAATGCAAAAGGAGGTTTGGTTTGAAAATGCAAAAGAATGGTTTGGTTTGAAAATGGAAACGGAGGTTTGGCTTGAAAATTTAAACGGAGGTTTTGTTTGAAAATGCAAAATGTTTGCTCTGAAAATGCAAAAGGTTTTCTTTGAAAATACAAAAGGTTTGGTTTGAAAATACAAAGTTTGGTTTGCTTTGAAAATGCAAAAGGTGGTTTACTTTGAAAATACAAATGGTTTGGTTTGGAAATGCAAAAGAAGGTTTGCTTTGAAAATTTAAAAAGGTTTGCTTTGGAAATGCAAAATAAGGTTTGCTTTGAAAATTTAAAAAGGTTTGCTTTGGAAATGTAAAAGTTAGTTTTGCTTTGAAAATGCAAAAGGAGGTTTGGTTTGAAAATGCAAAAGGTGGTTTGGTTTTAAAATTGCAAATGTTGGTTTGGTTTGAAAAAGCAAATGGTGGTTTGGTTTGAAAATGCAAAAGGTTTGGTTTAGAAATGCAAACGGTTTGGTTTGAAGGTGCAAAAGGTTTGATTTGAAAATGCAAAAGGTTTGGTTTGAAAATGAAAAGGTTTTCTTTGAAAATGCAAATGGGGTGTGCTTTGAAAATGCAAATTGTTGTTTGGTATAGAAATGCAAATGGTGGTTTTGTTCGAAAATGCAAAGGTGGTTTGGTTTGAAAATGCAAATGATGGTTTTGGAAATGTAAATTATTTGGTTTGAAAATTGAAATGTTGTTTGGTTTTGAAAATGCAAAAGGTCTGGATTGAAATTGAAAATTATGGTTTGGTTTGAAAACACAAATGGTGGTTTGGTTTGAAAATGCAAATGGCGGTTTGCTTCAAAAATGGAAATTGCAGTTTGCTTTGAAAATGGAAAAAGTGGTTTGCTTTGAAAATGCAAAAGGTGGTTTTGTTTGAAAATGCAAATGATGGTTTCCATTGAAAATGGAAATGATGGTTAGCTTTGAGAATGCAAAAGATTTGCTTTGAAAATGTAAATGGTTTGCTTTGAAAATGCAAATGGTTTGCCTTGAAAATGCAAAAGGTTTGCTTTGAAAATGCAAATGGTGGTTTGTTTTGAAAATGCAATAGTGGTTTGCTTTGAAAATGCAACAGGTGGTTTGCTTTTAAAATGCAAAAGGTGGTTTGCTTTGAAAATACAACAGGTTATTTGCTTTGAAAATGTAAAAGGCAGTTTCCTTTGAAAATACAAACGGTGGTTTGCTTTGAGAATGCAAATACTGTTTTGCTTTGAAAATGAAAAAGTGATTGCTTTTGAAAATGCAAAAGGTTGTTTGCTATGAAAATGCAAAAGTTGGTTTGCTATAAAAATGCAAAAGGTGGTTTGCTTTGAAAATGCAAACGGTGGTTTGCTTTGAAAATGCAAAAGGTGGCTTGCTTTGAAAATACAAAAGGTGGTTTGCTTTGAAAATGCAAAAGATTTGGCTACGAAAATGCAAACCTCATACCCCTCGGTACCCTCGTTATCGTCCACACGGAGCGTCGACTACGCACGCAGGACCCTCCATCATGACCCATGCCTGGGGCTGTCGCCGACCTACATGCAGGAACCCGCCCTCGACATTTTCTGTTCCTCCTCCCTCTGGGGGGTGGGTCCTGTGTTCTGGGGGGTGGGTCCTGTGGCGTCGGCCTATGCACAGACCACTGATGGTCGAACCCTCATCCGTAGGTACGAGGGCTGGCACTGACGTCATGTGCTACTTAAGGTTATCTCACCTCAAGACCTTAGCAGTCAACAGGTAAGTTTTAGTTCGAGAGAACAACGTCGCACACCTCATCGCATTTCACGTGCTGAATTTTAGTCGCTTTTCACGTGCTGTATTTTCGTCGCTTTTCGTGTGCTGAAATTTCGTTGCCTTTCATGGCCTGAAATATCTGTTGCATTTCGTGTACTGAATTTTTGTCATTTTCATGTGCGGAATTTTCATCAGTGTTCGCGTGCTGAATTTTCGTCACTTTATGTGTCCTGAAGATTCGTCACTTTCGCATGCTGAATTTTTCATCGCTTTTTCACAGGCTGAAATTTTCGTCGCTTTTCATGTGCTGAAATTTTGTTGCTTTTCACATCCTGAAATTGCATGGCTTTTATGCATCCTGAATTTTCGTTGCTTTTCGAGTCCTGAATATACGTTGCTTTTTGTGTGCTGAATTTTTGTCGCTTTTTTCCTGTGCTGAATTTTTGTCACTTTCGCGTGCTGAAATTTTCATTGCTTTTTGCATGCTGAAATTTCATTACTTTACGCCGTGCTGAAGTTTTCCTTGCTTTTGGCGTGCTGAAATTTTGTTACTTTTCGCATGCTGAAATTTTCAATTGCTTTTCACGTCCTGAAGATCTGTCTCTTTTTGTGTGCTGAATTTTCGTAGCTAAAATTGCGTTGCATTTGGTGTCCTGAAATTTTGTCGCTTCATGTGTTCTGAACTTTTGTCGCTTTTCACATCCTGAATTTACATCGCTTTTGCCATTTTTAATTTTTGTTGCTTCTTGCATGGTGAATTTTAGGCACTTTTCATGTGCTGAATTTTCATCGCATTTCGCATTTCGATTTTCGCATCCTGAAGGTTTGTCCGCTGATCGTACGTGCTGAATTTTCATTGCTTTTTCACCTCCTGAAGGTTCCCTCGCTTTTCATGTGCAGAGTTTTTGTCGCGTTTTCACATGCTAAATTTTCATCGCTTTTCCGGTGCTGAAATTTAGTCGCTTTTCGCGTCCTGAAATTTCATAGTTCTATGCGTCCTGTGATTTCATCGCTTTTCACGTCCTGAATTTACGTCGCTTTTGCCTTTTTGAATTTTCTCCTTTCACATCCTGAATTTCATCACTCTTCGTGTGTTGAATATTTGTTGTTTTTTGAGTCCTGTATATTTCTTCGCTTTTCTCATGCGGAATTTTCATTGCCTTTTTGCGTGTTGAATTCTTGCCGCTTTTTGTGTGCTGAAATTTTGTCAGTTTCGCATCCTGAATTTTCTTGCCTTTCGCGTCCTGGTTTTTTCATCACTTTTCGTGTGCTGAATTTTCGTCACTTTTCATGTCCTGAAATTTCATCGCTTTTTTCATGTCCTGAAATTCTCTTGCACATGCTCATGCTCTTCGAATCCTGAAATCCTGAAATTTTCCTGAAACAAGCTGAATTTTCTTCACTTTTCGTGTGCTGAATAGTTCATCACCTTTCTTGTGCTGAAATGTTGTCGCTTTTAATCTCCTTAAATTTCTTTGCTTTTTCCGTCCTAAATTTTTGTCGTATTTCACGTCCTGAAATTTCTTCGCTTTTCCCGTCCTGAATTTTTTTCACTTTTCATGTGCTGAATTTTCACTTTCCGTGTCCTGAAGGTTCGTCTCTTTTCGTGTGCAGTTTTTTCGACACTTTTCATGTGGAGTATTTTCGGCGCTTTTCGTTTGCTGAAATTTTGTCGTTTTTCGCGTCCTGAAATTTTCGTTGCCTTCCGTGTCCTGAATTTTCATTGCCTTTCACATCCTGAATTTTCGTCACTTTTCGTGTGCTGAATTTTCGTCAGTTTTCACGTCCTGAAATTTCATCGCTTTTTCATGTCCTGAAATTTCGTTGCTTTTCGCGTCCTGAAATTTTGTAGCTTTTCACGTGCTGAATTTTCGTCACATTTCATGTGCTGAATTTTAGTCACCTTTTGTGCGCTGAAACGTTGCCGCTGTTCACATCCTTAAGTTTAGTTGCTAAAATTTAGTTGCTTTTCGCAACCTGAAATCTTGTCGCTTTTCGTGTCCTGAAATTTCGTCGCATTTTGCATCGTGAAATTTCGTCACTTTTTGTGTGCAGAATTTTCGTCGCTTTTCACATCCTGAAATTTAATTGCTTTTCTCATCATGATTTTTCGTCGCTTATCGCGTGCTGAATTTTCATCGCTTTTCGCATTCCGAAGGTTCGTTGTTTTTCGCATGCTGAATTTTCGTCGCATTTTCGGTCCTGAATTTATGTTACTTTTTGTGTGCAGAATTTTCATCGCTTTTCGTGTGCTGAATTTTCGTTGCTTTTTGTGTGCCGAGATTTTGTCGCTTTTCGTGTCCTGAAATGTTGTCGCTTCGTGTGTTCTGAACTTTAGTTGCTTTCGTATCCTAAATTTACAGCGCTTTTGATATTTTAAATTTGCATTGCCTTTCGCATCCTGAAATGTTGTCACTTTTGTGCGCATAATTTTTGTCACTTTTTGTGTGCTGAATTTTCTTTGCTTTTCGTGTTGCGAAATTTTGTCGCTTTTAGTATCCTGATATTTTGTTAGTTCATGCGTCCTGAAGTTTTGTCACTTTTCGTGGCCTGCATTTTCATAGCTTTCTGCATGCTGAATTTTCATCGCCTTTTGAGTGTTGAATTTCTGGCACTTTTTGTGTGCTGAATTTTCATCAGTTTTCACGTACTGAATTTTCGTCCATTTTCATGTCGTGAAATTTTGTTGCTTTTCGCGTCATGAATTTTCGTCCTTTTCTTGCCCTGAATTTACATCGCATTTGGCGTTTTGAAATTTCGTCATCTTTCATGTCCTGAATTTTTGTCGCTTTTTTCGTGTCCTGAATTTTCGTTGCTTTTCACATGCCAAATTTTCATCGCTTTTCACATGCTGAATGTTTCGTCGCTTTTCATGTGCTGAATTGTTGTCGCCTTTTTTTCATTTTAATGTGCTGAATTTTTGTCATTTTCGCGTGTCTGAATTTTCGTCACTTTTCGTGTGCCGAAATTTTGTCGCTTTTCGCGTCCTGATATTTTGTCGTCTCATGCGTCCTGAACTTTTGTCGCTTTTTTTCGCATCCTGAATTTACGGCACTTTTGAAATTTTAAATTTGCATCGCCTTTCGCATCGTGAATATTTGTTACTTTTTGTGCGCAGAATTTTTGTCGCTTTTTGTGTGCTGAATTTTTCTTTGCTTTTTGTGTTGCGAAATTTGGTTGCTTTTTGTGTCCTGATATTTTGTTACTTCATGCGTCCTGATGTTTTGATGTTTTTTCGCGCGCTGCATTTTCATCGCTTTTTGAGTGTTCAATATTCGGTGCTTTCGCGTGCTGAATTTTCATCAGTTTTCACGTACTGAATTTTCATCCATTTTTATGTGCCGAAATTTCGTTGCTTTTCTTTTTTGTAAAATTATTTTTATTAGAAGTAAATACATATTAAGAAGAAATAATATAAAATCGAGAAAAAAAGAAACATATTATTCATCACATACATTCTTAATATATTTTTTTAATTTACAGTCATTCTTATTTATACTTCTATATTTTTTATTATTTTATAACAGTAGGAAGTAAAGAGAAATAATAAAAAGAAATAAGATAGAAATAAAAAATCGATAAAATGTGTGGAGTATTAAGCAAGATATTCTTCATTGGAGATATATTCGTGGTCTATTGTATATAATTCTTCATCTATTCCTTCATTCAGGCTTCAGTCAGGGCCTCGAACCGGACCACCTTAACCCTTTAAGTATTCAATAAATGGAGACCATATTCCTCTGAATTGATCTAGCCTGTCCAATAGGACAAGTCTTAATCTTTCCAGGTGAAGTGTCTCCGACATTTCTGTAATCCACATTTTGATTGTGCGGGATGTGGGACCTTTCCAAAATCTTAGTATTAGTTTTTTGCCAATTATTAAACTATAACCAATAAAAATTATTTGCTGTGTTGTTAGTAGCTGATCCGTTTCTAATATTCCTAATATGATTAATTTTGAGTCTGGAGTTAAATTTGCATTTACATTCGAGATTATCTTAAAAATTTCTATCCAAAAATTAGAAATGTTTGTACATTTTTGTGAATGAATGCATTAGATTAGCTTCTAACTGCTGACATTTATCACATATAGCAGCAACATTTGAAAAAATTCTGTTTAATTTGGATTTTGAGAAGTGTAATCTATGTAAAACTTTAAATTGTATCAAGGAGTGTCTGGCATTTAATGAGCAGTGGCGTTTATGTTGTAAACTTTCATTCCATACTTCTACACTAATTGTTTGACCTAATTCGTTTTCCCATGCCTGTCTATATTTTTCCCTGTATGATATTAATTTTTCTGTATCCGTATGTTTATTTAGACATTCATCTAAAATTTCTGTCTTTCTATTCCTAAAAACTGGTGTGTTTGATTTAACATAATCTCTAATTTGTAAATATCTAAAATACTCTTTTGAATGTAATCCGTAATTTTGTTGTAATTCCTGAAATGAAATAAATAACCTTTCCCTGTAGAGATCATCCATCTTATTTATTCCAAAATTCTTCCATTTTAAAAATCCTTTATCCATCAAGGAAGGTTTAAAAGTAATGTTGATTACAATTGTAAGAGCCAGTGGTATACTCTCTAATTTTTAATGTTTTCTTTAATTGTTTCCAAATACCTATACCACTTTCTATTATTGGGTTTCCTCTATAAATTTTCTTATGGATTTTAGATTAGCATATAAAATCGAGTTAATTTTGAAAGGTGAACAGTCTTCCTTTTCCATTTTTAACCAGTTTGGTTGTTTATCTACTTCTTCCAACCAAAAATTCATATTTTTTTATATTAACTGCCCGGTAATAAAACATAAAATTAGGCAATGCAAAACCTCCATTCATTTTTGATTTACATTAGATGTTTTTTAATTATTCTATGGCTCTTATAATCCCAAATAAAAATTGGTAACTATAGAGTCCAATTTCTTAATATATATTGGGATCAGTTGAAACAGGTATAATAATTGCGGAAGAAAAATCATTTTTTATCGCATTAATTTTACCTAGCATTGAAATAGGTAATGTTTTCCAATATAGGATATTCTTAAGTAGTTTTTTCAATAAGGGTGGGAAATTAGATTTAAATAAAGAATCATATCTTTTTGTTACATAAATTCCAAGATATTTGATTTTTTTCATTTGCTATCTTAAAAGGATATTGTTGTAATATATGTAAGTTATTTCCCATTATTGGCATGTTCACTTTTATTCCAGTTAATTCTATATCCTGAAAACAATCTAAAAAGAGTTATTAAATCTAATAAGTTAGGAATACTAATTTCCGGCTTTGTAATATAAAGTAATACATCATCTGCGTATAAAGAGATTTTATTTTCAGTTTCTTTAGTTTCATACCCATATTTTTCAGGATGTAATCTCACGATTGTGCTAGTGGTTCTATTGCAAGTGCAAACAGTAGTGGAGATAAAGGACAACCTTGTCTGCAGCCTCGGGATAAATGTAATTTAGTTGTTAACATTTGATTTATTAATATTCTAGCTGTTGGCTTGGTATATAGTAGCTTAACCCATGTTATAAACTTCTCTCCCGACTGAAAAGTTTCCTTAACCGAAAATAAATATGACCATACAATCTGATCAAAAGCTTTCTCTGCGTCCAGTGAAATAATTGATAAATCCTTGTTAATGTTTCTGACGGTTCATCGTTTTTCGCGTGATGAATTTTTCGTCGCTTTTTGTGTCCTGAATTTTTTGTTACTTTTTGTGTGCAGAATGTTCATCACTTTTTGTGTGCTGAATTTTCGGCGCTTTTCGTTTTGCCAAAATGTTGTCGCTTTTCGTTGTCCAGAAATGTTGTCGCATCATGCATCCTGAACTTATGTCACTTTTTGCATCCTGAATTTACGTCGCTTTTGAAATTTTAAATCTGTGTCGCCTTTTGCATCCTGAATTTTTGTTACTTTTTGTGTGCATAATTTTCGTCGCTTTTCGCGTGCTGAATATTCGTTGCTTTTCATGTGCCGAAATTTTGCCGCATTTTGTGTCCTGATATTTTGTCACTTCATGCATCCTGAAGTTTTGTTGCTTTTTGTGTCCTGAATTTTCGTTGCTTTTCACCTGCTGAATTTTTGTCCCTTTTCCTGTTCTGAAATGTCGTCGATTTTCGCGTCCTGAATTTCCGTCCCTTTACTCGTCCTGAATTTTCATTGCTTTACGAGTGCTGTGTTTTCGTCACATTTTGCATGCTGAATTTTCGTTGCTTTTTCCCATCCTGAAGGTTTGTCACTTTCCCGTGTGCTGAATTTTCATCGCTTTTCCCGTCCTGAAGTTTTGTCGCTTTTCGTGTCCTGAAATTTGTTGCTTTTAATATCCAGAATTTATGTCGCTTTTGGTGTTTTGAATTTGTGTCGCTTTTTCAGGGCTGAACTTCGTCGCGTTTCATGTCCTGTAATTTCGTTGCATTTTGCATGCTGAATTTTCGTCGCTTTTTGCTTTTTGAATTATTGTCCCCTCTTGCGCCCTGAAATTGCATCACTTTTCGTGTGCTGATTTTTTGTCGCTTTACTCTTGCTCAAATTTTAATCTCTTTTCATGTCCTGAAGGTTCGTCGCTGATCGCGTGCTGCAGGTTCCTCACTTTTCGCGTACTGAATCTTTGTCATTTTTGGCATTCTGAAAATTTGTCCCTTCATGCGTCCTGTAATTTCGTCGCCTTTCACGTCCAGAATTTACATCACTTTTGGCTCTTTTAATTTTCATTGCCTTTCGCGTCCTGAACTTTTCATGTGGTGAATTTTTCGTCGCTTTTTGCATGCTGAATTTTCCTCGGCTTTTCTGTGCTGAATTCTCGGCTGTGCTGAAAATGTGTCCGTTTTTGCATCCTTAGTTTTCATCGTTTTTCCCATTCTGATTTTTCGTCATGTTAAGCAACGAAAATTCAGCATGCGAAAGGTGACGAAAATTCAGCATGCAAAAAGCGACAAAAATTCAGGACGCGAAAGGTGACGAACATTCAGCACAGGAAAAGTGACAAATATTTAGCATGAGAAAAATTGACGAAGATTCAGCACATGAAAAGCGACGAACTTTCAGGATGCGAAATGCGACAAAAAATTCAGGACGCTAAAAGCAACGAAAATTCAGGACGTGAAATGCGACAAAAATTCAGGATGCGAAATGCAAACTATTCAGGATGTGAAATGCAAATTCAGCACACGAAAGGTGACGTAAATTCAGCCTGCAAAAAGCAATGAAACTTCAGGACGAATAAAGTGACAAAATTTAAGTACGTGTAAAGCGACTAAATTTCAGCACATGAAAGGCAACGAAAATTCAGCCTGCAAAAAATTGACGAAATTTCAGCACGCATTACGCGATGATATTTCAGCACAGGAAAAGTGATAACATTTCAGGACGCAAAAGCGACGAAAATTCAGGACGTGAAAGGCGACGAAAAATTAAAAAAAACCAAAAGCGACATAAATTCTAGACGCGAAAAGCGCCAAGATTTCAGGATGCTTAAAGCGACAAAATTTCAGCACAGGAAAAGTGACAAAAATTCAGCATGTGAAAAGCGACGAAAATTCAGCACACAAAAAGTGACGAACCTTCAGGATGCTAAAAGTGATGAAAATTCGGACGCTAAAAGTAACGGAAATTCAGGACATGAAATGCGACAAAAAATTCAGGACGCAAAATGCAACGAAAATTTCAGGACGTGAAAACCAACAAAATTTTCAGTACAAAGAAAAGCAACTAAAATTCACCATGCAAAAAGCAATTAAAATTCAGCACACGAAAAGTGATGAAACTTCAGTATGTGAAATGCGATGAACATTCAGCATGTGAAAAGCAGCGAAAATGAAACATGCAAAAAGCGATGAAAATTCAGCATGCAAAAAGCGATGAAATTTTAGGACGCAAAATGCGATTAAATTTCAGGAGGTGAAAAGTAATTACATTTCAGAACATGGAAAGTCACGAAAATTCCGCGCGTGGAAAGCGATGAAAATTCAGCTCACAAAAAGCGACGAAAATACAGCATGCGAAAGGCGACGAAAATTGAAAACACCAAAAGCGACGTCAATTCAGGACGAGAAAAGTGACTAAATTTCAGAACGCGTAAAGTGAAGAAATTTCAGCACGTGATACGGGACAAAATTTCAGCACAGCAAAGGTGCCAAAATTCGGTATCTGAAAAGAGATGAAAATTCAGCACACGAAAAGCGACGAACTTTCAGGATGGGAAAAGGGAAAAAAAATTTAGGAAGCAAAAAACGACGAAAATACAGGACATGAAATGTGCCAAAAATTCAGGATGCAAAATGCAACTAAATTTCAGGACATGAAAACCGACGAAATTTCAGCACATGTAAATGCACGACGCGAAATGCGATGAAAATAATGATGCGAAAATTCATCATGTTTAATGCAACGAAAATTCAGCATGCGTAAAGCGACCAAAAATTCGGCACACAAAAGGCGACTTAAATTCAGGACGCGAAAAGTGACAAAACTTCAGGATGCATAAAGCGATGCAATTTCAGGATGTGAAAATCGACAAAAATTTCAACACGCGAAAGGCGACGCTATTTCAGCCTGTGAAAAATTATGTAATTTCAGCACACGATACGCGATGAAAAATTTCAGCACGGGTAAAGTGACGAAATTTCAGCACGTGAAAAGTGACGAAAATTCAGGACACGAAAGGTGACGAAAATTAAAAAAACACCAAAAGCGACATCAACTCAGGACGCGAAAACTGCTGAAATTTCATGATGCATAAAGCGACAAAATTGCAGGAGTGATAATCGACAACATTTCAGCACAGGAAAAGCGACAAAAATTCAGCTCACTAAAAGCGACAAACTTTCAGGATGCAAAAAGCAACACACATTCAGGACGCTAAAAGCAACGAAAATTCAAGACATGAAATGCGAGAAAAATTCAGGATGCGATATGCAACTAAATTTCGGGGACATGAAATCTGACGAAATTTCAACACACGAAATGACTGGACCTTCAGCACACGAAAGGCGACATAAATTCAGGACGCAAAAGCAACTAAACTTCAGGACGCATAAAGCGATGAAATTTCAGGACGGGTAAAGCAACTAAATTTCAGCACGCATCGGGCAATGAAAATTCAGCCTGCAAAAAGTGACAAAATTTCAGTACGCCATACGCAATGAATTTTCAGCACACGAAATGCAATGTAATTTCAGGACACGAAAGGCGACGAAAATTAAATACACTAAAAGCGACATAAATTCAGGACACGAAAAGCGCCAAAATTTCAGGATGCATAAAGCAACATAATTTCAGCACAGGAAAAGTGACGAAATTCAGCATGTGAAAAGTGACGAAAATTGAGCACACGAAAAGTGACGAACCTTCAGGATGCTAAAAGTGATGAAAATTCAGGACGCTAAAAGCAACGAAAATTCAGGACGTGAAATGCAACAAAAATTCAGGACGCAAAATGCAATGTAAATTCAGTACATGAAAAGCAACTAAATTTCAGTACAAGAAAAATTCACCACGCAAAAAGCAATGAAAATTCAGTATGTGAAAAGTGATGAAACTTCAGCATGCAAAAAGCGACGAAAATTCAGGCACGCAAAAAGCGACAACATTTTAGAACGCAAAATGCGATGACATTTCAGGAGGTGAAAAGCGATGACATTTTTGCACATGGAAAGCCACAAAAATTCAGCACGCAAACATAGAAACATAGAAACATGAATTAGGTGCAGGAGTAGGCCATTCAGCCCTTCGAGCCTGCACCGCCATTCAATATGATCATGGCTGAGTAATACCCTCTGATCCCCCCTAGCCACAAGGGCCACATCCAAAAAATATAGCCAAAAACTTCAACTAGGTGGCAGAGAAAATTCCAGAGACTCACCACTCTGTGTGAAAAAAAGTCTTTCTCATCTCGGTCTTAAAGGATTTTCCCCTTATCCTAAGCTGTGACCCCTTGTCCTGGACTTTCCCCAACATCGGGAACAATCTTCCTGCATCTAGCCTGTCCAAACCCCTTAAGAATTTTGTAAGTTTCTATAAGATCCCTTCTCATCTCCCTAAATTCCAGAGAGTATAAAATCCAGTCTATCCAGTCTTTCTTCTTAAGAGTCCTGACATCCCAGGAATCAGTCTGGTGAACCTTCTCTGCACTCCCCTATGGCAATTAATGTCCTTCCTCAGATTTGGAGACCATGAAACTGTACGCAATACTCCAGGTGGTGGTCTCACCAAGACCCTGTACAACTGAAGTAGAACCTCCCTGCGATGAAATTTCAGCAAGCAATATGGATGAAAATTTCAGCACATGAAAATGACAAAAATTCAGCAGGTGACAGATGAAAATTCAGCACATGAAAAGTGAATCTTAATGCTAAGAGCGACAAACATTCAGGATGCTAAGAACGACGAAAATTCAGGACATGAAATGCGACAAAAATTCAGGAATGTGAAATGCAACTTCATTTCAGGACATGAAAACGACGACATTTCAGCTCATGTAAATGACTGAAACCTGCACGACGCGAAATGCGATGAAAATGATGAACGCGAAAAGCAACCAAAATTCATCGTGTTTAAAGCAATGAAAATTCTGCACGCATAAAGCGACAAAAATTCGGCACACAAAAGGCGACGTAAATTCAGGACGCGAAAAAAAGCGATGCAGGATGCAAAATGCGACGAAATTTTCAGACATGAAAAAATCAACAAAATTTCAGCACGCGAAAGGCGACAATATTTCAGCCTGTGAAAAATGACGTAATTTCAGCATGCGATACGCGATGAAATTTCAGCAGAGTCAAAGTGACAAAATTTCAGCACGTGAAAAGTGACGAAAATTCAGGACGTGAAAGGTGATGAAAATTAAAAACGCCAAAAGCAACATAAACTCAGGACGCGAAAAGTGCTGAAATTTCATGATGCATAAAGTGACAAAATTGCAGGACGCCATAAGCGACAACATTTCAGCACAGGAAAAGCGACAAAAATTCAGCTCACTAAAAGCGACAAACTTTCAGGATGCGAAAAGTCACAAACATTCAGGATACTAAAAGCAACGAAAATTCAGGACGTGAAATGCGAGAAAAATTCAGGATGCGAAATGCAACTAACTTTCAGGACATGAAAACCGACGAAATTCCAACACATGAAAATACGAAAAGCGATGAAAATGAAGCGACAAAATTCAACACACGAAAGGCGACATAAATTCAGGACGCATAAAGCAACAAAATTTCAGGACATGTAAAGCGACGAAAATTCAGGACGCGAATGGCGACGAAAATTAAAAAACGCCAAAAGCAACATAAATTCAGGACGGAAAAGCGCAGAAATTTCAGGATGCATAGAGCAACAAAATTGCAGGACGCGATAAATGACAACATTTCAGCACAGAAAAAGCAACAAAATTTCAGTATGTGAAAAGCGATTTGAAACTTCAGCATGCAAAAAGCGACGAAAATTCACCACACAAACATTGACAAAATTTTAGGACGAAAAAATGCGCTGAAATTTCAGCACACAGAAAGCCATGGAATTTCAGCACGCGAAAAGCGATGAAAATTCAGCATGCGAAATGCGACAAAAATGCAGGATGCGGAAGGCAACGATAATTGAAAACACCAAAAGCGACGTAAATTCAGGATGAGACAAGCGACTGAATTTCAGAACGCATATAGCGATGAAATTTCAGCAAGCGATATGGGATGAAATTTCAGCACAGGAAAAGTGACGGAAATTCAGCATGTGAAAAGAGATGAAAATTCAGCACACGAAAAGCGACGAACTTTCAGGGTGCGAAAAGCAACGAAAATTCACGACGTGAAATGCGAAAAAAATTCAGGATGCGAAATGCAACTATATTTCAGGACATGAAAACCGACGAAATTTCAGCACATGAAAATGACCAAATCTGCATGACACGAAATGCGATGAAAATGAAGCACGCGAAAAGCACCAAAAATTCGGCACACGAAAGGCGACAGGCAACATAAATTCAGGACGTGAAAGCGACGAAACCTCAGGACACATAAAGCAGCGAAATTTCAGGATGTGAAAATCGACAATATTTCAGCACGTGAAAGTCGATGATATTTCAGCCTGCGAAAAATGACGGAATTTCAGCAAAGGCAAAGTGACGGTTTCAACACGTGTAAAGCGACTAAAATTCTGGGCGCGAAAGACGACGAAAATTGAAAACACCAAAAGCGACAAACTCAGGACGCGAAGAGCGCCGAAATTTCAGGATGCATAAAGCGACGAAAATTCAGCATGTGGAAAGTGACAAAAATTCAGCACACGAAAAGCGACGAACCTTCAGGATGAAAAAAGTGATGAAAATTCACAATGCTAAAAGCGACAAAAATTCAGGATGTGAAATGCGACAAAAATTCAGGACGTGAAATGCGACAAAAATTCAGGATGCGAAATGCAACTAAATTTCCGGACGAGCAAACTGACGAAATTTCAGCACATGACGCAACCTTCAGGACGTGAAAAGCATTGAAAATTCAGCACACGTGAAGCGACAAAAATCCAGTACACAAAAGGTGACGTGAAAAGAGACAAAACTTCAGGATGCATACAGCAACGACAAATTCAGCTTGTGAAAAATGACTAAATTTCAGCAAGCGATACGCAATGACAATTCAGCACAGTTAAAGTGATGAAATTTCAGCACGCAAAAAGCGATGAAAATTCAGGACGCGAAAGGCGACTAAAATTAAAAACGCGAAAGGCAACGAAAAGTAAAATCGTGAAACGGGACATAAATTTCTGGATGCATAAAGCGACGAAATTGCAGTACGCAATAAGCGACAAAATTTCAACACAGGAAAAGCGACGAAAATTCAGCATGTGAAAAGCGATGAAAATGAAGCACGCGAAAAGCGATGAGAATTCATCATGTTTAAAGTGATGAAAATTCAGCACACTTGATGCGACAACAATTCAGCACCTAAAAGGCGACGTAAATTCAGGACGTGAAAAGCGACAAAACTTCAGGACACATACAGCGACGAAATTTCGGGACGTGAAAAGCGACAAAATTTCAGCACGGGAAACGGCGACGAAAATTCAGCTTGTGAAAACAACTAAATTTCAGCACGCGATACGCGATAACATTTCAGCACAGGAAAAGTGACGGAATTTCAGCACGCGATGAAAATTCAGGGAGCAAAAGGCGACAACAATTAAAAACATGAAATGGGACATAAATTTCAGGGTGCAAAAAGCGATGAAACTTCAGGACGTGAAATGTGACAAAAATTCAAGATGCGAAATGCAACTCAATTTCAGGATGTATAAAGCAACGAAATTTCAGCACAAGAAAAGCGACGAATATTCAACCACGTGCGAATATGGTTGAATATTCATCGCTTTTGCATGCGAAAACTGACAAAACTTCAGGACGTGAAATGCAATGCAATGAAAATTCAGCATGCAAAAAGCAACGGAAATTCAGCATGCAAAAAGCGACAACATTTTAGGACGCAAATTGCGATGAAATTTCAGCAGGCGAAAAGCGATGACATTTCAGCACACAGAAAGCCAGGAAAACTCAGCACGCAAAATGCGACAAAAATTTAGGACATGAAATACGACAAAAATTCACGATGCGAAAAGGCGACGAAAATTCAAAACACCAAAAGCGACGTAAATTCAGGACGAGAAATGCGACAACATTTCAGGATTCGAAATGCAACTAAATTTTATGACATGAAAACGGACGAAATTCAGCACATGAACCTTCAAGACGCGAAAAGCAATGAAAATGAAGCACGCGAAAAGTGACGAAAATTCATCATGTTTAAAGTGACGAAAATTCAGCACGCGTAAAGCGGCAAAAATTCAGCACATGAAAGGTGACATAAATTCAGGACGTGAAAAGCGATGAAACATCTGGGCGCATAAAATGACGAAATTTCAGGACGTGAAAAGTGACTCAATTTTAGCACGCGATAGGCAACGAAAATTCAGCATGTGAAAAACGACGAAAATTCAGCATGCAAAAAGCGACTAAATTTTAGGACGCAAAATGCTATGAAATTTCAGATGGCGAAATTCGATGAAATTTCAGCATATGGAAAACCACGACACGCGAAAAGCGTCAAAAATTCAACATGCGAAAAGCGAAAATAAATTCAGGATACAAAAAGTGACAAACATTTCAGCACATGAAAATCAACAAAATTTCAGCACAGGAAAAGCGCCGAAATTGCAGCACACAAAAAAGCGACGAAGATTGAGCAAACGAAAAGCGATAAAAATTCAACACAAAAAGCGTTGAAAATTCAGCACATGACAAGTGACGAAAATTCAGGACGTGAAAGGCGACGAAAATTTAAAACGCCAAAAGCGACAAATTCAGGACTCAAAAAAACGATTAAATTACAGGAAGAATAAAGCAACGAAATTTCAGAACGTGAAAAGCGACGATATTTCAGCACAAGGAAAGGTACGACAATTCAGGTTTCGAAAATATACAAAATGCAGGATGCTATAACGGAGGAAAAATTCTGAACACAAAAAGCAACGAAAATTCAGCGTTTGAAAATGTCAGTACGCAAAAAAGCGGCATAAAATCAAAACACCAAAAGTGACGTAAATTCAGGACGAGAAAAGCGATGAAATTTCAGGACGCATAAAGCGACAAAATTTCTGCACGCGATACGCGATGAAATTTCAGCACAGGAAAAGTGACAACATTTCAGCACGCTAAAAGTGTGGAAAATTCAGCATGCAAAATGCAATGAAAATTCAGCACGCAAAAAGCGACGAAAATGCAGGACGCGAAAGGCGATGAAAATTCAAAATGCCTAAAGCAACGTAAATTCATGATGCAAAAAGCGGCTAAATTTCCTGGACGCATAAATCGACAAAATTAAAGGATGCAAAAAGCGAATAAACTTCAGGACGCATAAAGCAACAAAATTTCAGGATACAAAAGTGATGAAAATTCAGGACGCTAAAAGGGACGAGAATTCAGCATGCAAAAAGAGACGAAAATTCACCACGCAAAAAGCGACTAAATTTTAGGACACAAAATGCGATTAAATGTCTGGAGGTGAAAAGCAATGAAGTTTCAGCACACGGAAAGCCATGAAAAATTCAGCAATACGAAAAGTGACGAAAATGCACCACGTGAAAAGCGACAAAAATTCAGCAAAAGTGAGAGAAAAATTCAGGACGCGAAAGGTGACAATAATTCAAAACACCAAAAGCGACGTAACCTCGGGACGAGAAAAAGCGACTAATTTTCAGGAACGCAAGTCAACATTGATTTATGACAGGGAAATCATGCTTGTCTAATTTTCTGGACATTTTTGAGGATGTGACAATTAAAATGGATGAAGGGGTGCCAGTGGATGTAAAATATCTAGACTTTAAGAAAGCCTTTGATAATGTCCCGCATGGGAGACTGGTGACTTAAATTAGAGCACATGGTATTGGGGGTAGGGTGTTGACATGGATACAAAATTGGCTGGCTGACCAGAAGCAAAGAGTAGGAGTGAATGCATCCTTTTCAGAATGGCAGGCAGTGGCTAGTGGAGTGCCGCAAGGCTCGGTGTTGGGGCGCAACTGTTTACCATATATATTAATGATTTGGAAGAGGGAATTAGGAGCAACACTAGCAAGTTTGCGGATGGCACAAAGCTGGGTAGCAGTGTGAACTGTGAAGAGGAATGTTAGGACAAGTTTAAGTGAGAGGGCAGATGCGTGGCAGATGCAGCATAATATAGATAAATGTGAGGATATCCACTTTGGCGGCAAAAACAAGGGAGAAAGATTATTATCTCAATGGGGTTAGGTTACGAGACCTGGGCGTCCTTGTACACTGGTCACTGAAAATTGCGTGCAGGTACAGCAGGCAGTGAAGGAAAGCTAATGGAATGTTGGCCTTCATAACAAGAGGATTTCAGTATCCGAGTAAAGAGGTTCTTCTGCAGTTGTATAGGGCTCTGGTAAGACCACATCTGGAGTATTGTGTACAGTTTTGGTTCCTAATTTGAGGAAGAACATCCTTGTGATCGAAGCAGTTGCAGCGTAGTTTTCACGAGATTGAAGATGGCGGGACTCATATTAGGAAAGATTGAAAAGACTATGCTTGACTGGAGTTTAGAAGGATCATCTTATAGAAATAAAAAATTATAAATGACTGTACAAGCTTCAGAAATGTTGGGCGAGTCCAGAACCAGGTGCCACAGTCTTAGAATAAAGGGGAGGTCATTTAAGACTGAGGTGATAAAAAAAGTATTCTCCCAATGAGTTGTAAATTTATGGAATTCCCTGCCACAGGGGGCAGTGGAGGCCAAGTCACTGGATGGATTTAAGAGACAGTTAGATATATCTCTAGGGATTAGTGGAGTCAAGGGATATGGGAGAAGGCAGGCACGGGTTATTGATAGGGGACGATCAGCCATGATCACAATGAATGGTGGTGCTGGCTCGAAGGGCCGATTGGCTTCCTCCTGCACCCAGTTTCTATGAAAAGCGATGAAAATCCAGCAAGCGAAAAAAGCTACGAAAATTCAGACCCTAAAGAATTCAAAGCACATAAGCATAAGCGATGTAAATTCAGGCCTTGAAAAGCAACTAAATTCAGAACGCATAAAGTGATGAAAATTTAGCGCCATACGCGACGAAATTTCAGCAAATAAAAAGTGATGAAAAGATGAGAAAAGAGAGACGAAAATTCAGCACACAAAAAGCGACGAACCTACAGGATACAAAAAGTGATGAAAATTAAGGACACTAAAAGTGACGAAAATTCAGGACGTGA
The DNA here is from genome assembly GCA_035221665.1 of Okamejei kenojei. NCBI lineage: Eukaryota > Metazoa > Chordata > Chondrichthyes > Rajiformes > Rajidae > Okamejei > Okamejei kenojei. The sequence goes on along the minus strand of JAVHYY010000313.1, from coordinate 4,153 downwards.
AATGTGACAAAAAATCAGGACGCTAAATGCAAAGAAATTTCAGGACGTGAAAAGCAACAGAATTTCAGAACAAGTAAAGTGACGAAAATTCATCACGCGAAAAGCGATGCAAATTCAGCATGCGAAAAGTGACAAAACTTCAGGATGTGAAATGCAACCAAGATTCAAGACGCAAAATACACCTAAATTTCAGGACGGGAAAACCGACGAAATTTCAGCACATGAAAGTGACCTCCAGGATGCAAAAAGCGATGAAAATTCATCATGTTTAAAGCGTTGAAAATTCAGCATACGTAAAGTGACAAAAATTCAGCACACGAAAGGAAACATAAATTCAGGACATTAAAAGCGACAAAACTTCAGGACGCATAAAGCGGTGAAATTTCAGGACGTGAAAAGTGACAAAATTTCAGCACTCATGAGCAGACGAAAATTCAGCCTGCGAAAAACGCCAAAATTTCAGCAATGAAATTTCAGCAATCATATGCGATGAAATTTCAGCACAGGAAAAGTGATGAAATTTCAGCATGTGAAAAGCAAGGAAAATTCAGGACGTGGAAGGCTACAAAAATTTTAAATGCAAATAGCAACATAAATTTAGGATGCGAAACACACTGATATTTCAGGATCCATAAAGCGACAAAATTGCAAGACGCGATAAGCGACAAAATTTCAGCACAGGAAAAGCAACGAAAATTCAGCACACGAAAAGCGACGAACCTTCAGGATGCAAAAAGTTATGAAATTCAAGACGCTAAAGCGACGAACCAGGAGGCAAAAAGTGATGAAAATTCAGGATGCTAAAAGCGACGAAAATTCAGCATGTGAAAAGCACGAAAATTCAGCACACGAAAAGCGACGAACCTTCAGGATGCAAAACGTGACGAAAATTCAGGACACTAAAAGCGACGAAAATTCAGGACATGAAATGCGACAAAAATTTTCATGACGCTAAAATGCAACGAAATTTCAGGATGTGAAATGCGACGAAATTTCAGAAACAAGAAAAGCAACGAAAATTCACCACGCAAAAAGCGACAAAAATTCAGTACGCTAAAAGCGATGAAATTTCAAGATGTGAAATGCGACAGAAATTCAGGATGCGAAATGCAACTAAAATTCAGGACGTGAAAACCGATGACGTTTTGGCACAAGAAAATGACCGAACCTTCAGGAAAATGAAGCATGCGAAAAGCGACAAAAATTGATCATGCTTAAAGCGATGAAAATTCAGCATGTATAAAGCATTCAAGCATGCATCCTGAAACGTCGTCGGCTTTTTTCATCCTGAATTTGCATGTGTTTTGGTGTTTTGAATTTTTTTTATCCTTTCGCTTGCTGAATTTTCTTCATATGTAAGTCCTGCCATCCCAGGAATCAGTTCTGGTGAACCTTCTCGGTACTCCGTCTATGGCAAGAATGTCTTTCCTCAAATTAAAATTCAGCAAGCGAAAAGTGACGAACATTCAGGGTGCAAAAAGTGATGAAGATTTGGCATGCAAAGAGCGACGAACCTTCAGGACATGAAAAGTGACGAAATTCAGCAAGCGAAAGGTGAAAAAATTCAAAACACCAAAACAAATGTAAATTCAGGATGCAAAAAGCGACGACGTTTCAGGACGCGTAATGCGACGAAATTTCTGGATGACAAAAGTGACGAAATTTCAGTACACGAAAAGCGACGAAAATTCAGCACGCGAAAAGCTGCAAAATGTCAGGACACAAAAAGCGACTAACTTTCAGCACACGAAAAGCAACAAAAATTCAGCACATTAAAGGCGACAAAAATTCAGCATGCGTAAAGTTACGTAAATTGAGGACATGAAAAATGAAGTAATTCAGAACGCGAAAAGGGAAAAATTTCATGACACGAATATTGACAAAATTTCAGGACTTGAAATGCGACAAAAATTCAGGACGCAAAAAGCGACAACATTTCAGGATGTGAAATGCGACTAAATTTCATCACAAGAAAAGGTACGAAAATTAATCACGCGAAAAGTGACAAAAATTCAGCATGCGAAAAGGGAAAAACCTTCACGACGCAAAAAGTGATGAAAATGAAAGCACGCAAAAAGTGACAAAATGAAGCACACGAAAAGTGATGTAAATTCAGGCGACCAAAAGCGACGAAAATTCAAAAATGCCTAAAGCTACGTAAATTCAGGGTGCAAAAAGCAACAAAAATTGCTGAAACGTGAAAAGCGACGAAAATTGAGCACGCGAAAAGCCACAAAAATTCAGCATGCAAAAAGTGACGAACCTTCAGGACACGAAAAGTGACAAAAATTCAGCACACGAAAGCGACTAAATTTCAGGATGCATAACCCTAACCCTAAAGCGTCAAAATTACAGGATGCGATAAACGACAACATTTCAACACGGGAAAAAGTGACTAAAATTCAGCACAAGAAAAGCGACTAAAGTTCATCACATGAAAAGCAACAAATCTTCAGGACATGAAAAGCGATGAAAATTCAGCACGTGAAAGGCGACGAAAATTCAAAATGCCAAAGGCGATGTAAATTCAGGACACGAAAAGCGACAAAATTACAGAACGCATAATGGGAGGGGATGGGTACATATAGGGCTACATTTAGGGGAGGGTGCCTAGAAATAGGGGGGGGGGGGTTAGGGAAGGGCACCTGTAAATGTGGAGTTTGCGTATGGCATGTAAATGGGAGGGGAATTTAGGGGAGGGCACCTTTAAATGGTGAATTAGGAGGGCATCTGTAAATGGTGAATTTAGGGGAGGGCACCTTTAAATGGTGAATTAGGAGGGCATCTGTAAATGGTGAATTAGGGGAGGGCACCTTTTAATTGGTGCAGTAGGGAAGGCATCTGTAAATGGTGAATTAGGAGGGCAACTTAAAGGGTGAATTAGGGGGAGGGCACCTTTAAATGGTGAATTAGGAGGGCATCTGTAAATGGTGAATAGGGAAGCGCACCATTAAATGGTGCAGTAGGAAGGCATCTGTAAATTTTAGGGTAGATTTAGGGGAGGGTACCTGTAAAGGAGCAATACAATTATGAGCAACAACAACTGAAGCTATACAACAATAACTGGTGTGTAGTTACACCAATCCACGTGACAATCTCATATATTTTTCCCCCCTTTCTATTCCGCTCATTAATTTATTCTCACATGTACCGAGGTTACAGTGAAAAGCTTTAGTCGCGTGCTAACCAGTTAGCAGAAAGACACCTAACATGATCACAATTCAGCCAGCTAGATTGCTACATTCCTGTATTAACTAGGTAGCTCGCTAGATGGCTACATCATTACTGAATCCCCAATACCAATACCGTGTACTTTAAATTTGCATACTAATTAGTAATGCAAATTAGATAAATAAGCAAACCTAAAGCACATAAAGCACACGGTATTGGGGCTTCCTTTTTTTGGGGGCTTCTTGGGGGCTCCGTTAGTATTCATGTGGATAAAAGAGAACAGGGTGGCAGACAGGAAGGAAAGGGTAGGAGTAAAACGGGTCCTTTTCAGAAAATGGCAGCAGTGTGACTTGGTGGGGTACGCAAGACTCGGTGCTGCGACCGCCAGCTATGTACAATATATATTAATGATTTGGGGACGAGGGAATTGAATGCAAAATCTCCACGTTTGCGGATGGACCCAAAGCTGGGGGACAGTGTTAAGCTGTGAGGGAGGATGCTCTAGGAGGCTGCAAAGGAAGGAGGTGACTTGGATAGACTGGGTGAGTGGGCAAATGCATGGCAGTGCAGTATAATGTGGGTGGTAAATGTGAGGTTAACCACTTTGGTGGCAAAAACAGGGAAAGTAGACTATTATTTTGAATGGTGGCCGATTAGAAAACGGGGAGGACACAACGAGACCTGGGTTGTCCGGTGCACCATTCATTGAAGTAGGGCATGCAGATGCAGCGGCAGTGAAGAAGCGAACTGGTATGTCAGCATGTATAACAAATGATTTGAGTATAGGGAGCAGGGGCGCGGTTCTACTGCAGATATCAGGGTCTTGTGAGACCACACCTGGAGAATTTGCGTACAGTTTTGGTCTCCTATATGAGGAAAGGTCATCGTGCCATAGAGGGTGTAAGAGAGGTTCCCAGACTGATTCCTGGGATGTCAAACAGAAACTTCTAGTCAACCAGAGCCGTTGTCCTCTCTCCCTGTT